>SKCR01050701.1:0-92172 GCA_019454045.1 Zanthoxylum bungeanum
CGAGATTTCTGGTCATTACATAGACTTACTCATACGAAGAGTGTAAAGTCTATTCTTCAAGAAGATCTTATTGTGTAGTGACTTGACCTCGTACAATTTGGTAAGAGCATCTCAAATCTCTTTTGTAGTCATCTTCTCTACAACGCTGGATAACACATAATCTGCTAAGGCTAGATACAAGCTTCCCATCCTTCCATTTTTCATCAGTCATTCCATATGGTCTCTCATCAATTGCCGCTAAGTAATTGTCTTTTCTCAAGATTGCTTTTATTTTAAGTTTCCATAGGGAAAAGTTGCTTCCATTGGACTTCTCAATTTTGAACTTTCCTGCCATATTTTTGATAACGATCAACTTATCAATTGAATCGACTTTTACTATTTCACTGTGAATAGTATCGTATACATGAATGGTACCGTATACATGAATAGTACTATATTATATATGTGAATAATCTCCGTGAATAGTCTCATTGAAAAGTAACCCTGAACCTGAAGCGCTGATACCACTATTAGGGGGATCGTGAGCTAAAGTTGGCACGCAAGTAAAGTGAATTGAGAATAATTGTTAGTTCAAGAGGCGTGATATAACAATACAATAATAATTAGGAAGCTTAGCCTACCATAAATATTAACAATAAAATAAAGTAATGAGAAACAAATTTAACATGATAAAATCTTCAATGTGGGGGAAACATCCACGGGCAAATGTAGAAGGATTTCACTATAGTGGAAAAAAATTTATATTTTTTTCTAAACATAAGGAGTGAACAATTTCACACTCTTAAAAAATGAGAATTACAATTCCCTCACAAATTCTTAAGAAGAAAAAATATTTTTCTCTCTTAAAATAGAGAGATTTGATTGAGAATGGAATGAAGAAAATAATGAAATAAAATCTCTATTTATAAATATGAGATTCACGAGATAAATAGTGAATTTTAATTTTTTTATTATTTTCTTTTTGTATATGGTACCCATCCATATAATAATTAGTAGACCCGGCCGGCGGTTCGGTTCCGGTTCGGAACCGAACCGAACCGGCCGGTTTCCGGTTCCACAAGTGTGGAACCGGAACCGAACCGGTTAAATCCGGTTCGGTTCCGGTTCCACACTTAAGTGGAACCGGAAAGTCGAACCGAACCGGAACCGTACGGTTCGGTTCCGGTTCGGTTCGGTTTATTTTTATTTTTTTAATTAATTAAAATAAAAAAAATAAGAGGAGTCAAATCATTAAATAAAAAAAAATTCTCTTCTCCGTGATTGTGCACTGACACTGGGGCCGCTCTCTTGGGTCGGCATATTTGACATTATGTTCTCGGATGAGCTTGCCATTTGAATAATTGCGATGCGAATGCCGAATGTGATAACAAATTAATTAACAACTAAAATAAGAGAATTGTATTGAAGTAAGATTGAGAATAAGAGATTTATAGAAAATGAGAAAGTTGAGAAATTGGTGTGATGAAATTATGAAAAATGAATCCTATTTATAGAATTTTAGAATTTTTTGATACCAAAAATGCCCCTAAATATAACCGTTTTATTACCGTTATTAGGGGTACATTAGTAATTTTTATTTTATATAATAAATTTTTTTTTATAATTTTTTTTTTTTATTTTTTTTTTTGGCAGGGAGCCAAACGGCTCCCTGCTGCATCCCCCAACGGCTACTACCGTTGGGGGAATAAGGCCCCCAACGGCTACTAGCCGTTGGGGGCCTTAGGGTTCCTGTTGGAACCCTACGGTTCCAACAGGAACCCGACGGTTCCAACCGGAACCGTTCGGTTCCGGTTGGAACCGTCCGAACCGGTGGAACCGTACGGTTCCACCGGTTCGGACCGGTTCAAGTTGGGGTGGAACCCCAACCGAACCGGTCCCATTCCGGTTCGGTTCCGGAACCGGAACCGGTTGGAACCGGAACCTTCCGGTTCCAACCGGTTCGGTTCCGGTTCGGTTCCTGTTCGGTTCCGGTTCCGAACCGGAACCGTGGCCGGGTCTAATAATTAGCGCCTTTCGGTGCCATAAGAGATAATTGCTAGTGGTAAGTTTAACGGTGATGCGGTGAACCATGTTGAAGGAAAAACCTGATACCATGAGAGTGTTTGAATGACTGCCTTTTTAGGAGGCATGAATTGATGAGTGATATTTATAAAATTTGTTACAGGGATAATATCAACAATTGTGATAATTACAATTGAAGAGACTATATCTAAATAGTTAAATACATTATCCTGTAAAATTTGATTTAAAATGTAATGTCTATCCTATTATCCTTTATCAGTGATCATTTATTATTTCACCAAGAATAATAACATAACTAAATTAACGATGTCTTCAAGTAGATAAAAATATATATACACTTGATTCCATTTTCCAGCTCCAATTTTACTATTTTTATTGAATGGTCGGTGTGGTCAACCGTTGTCCCTGTCTTATTCCCTCAATTTTACAAGTTTTAGATTCATTTCACAATTTTCACTCCACTTTATTACTATTTCCATTTCCATTTCCATTTCCATTAATCCACTAATAGCAACTGGCCTCCCACTTTCTTTTTCCTCATTATTTTCGCTTTGCCTGAAAATCACATTTCTAAGTCAAACTATAAGTGTATGGTCCTTTGTATCCTGTGTTCTTTGCGGATTCATTGATTACCTTTTTTCCTTCTTCCTTCCAAGAATCAGATTCTCCAAGCTTATTCTCATCTGGGTTTAGCTTCTTTGTATCTTCTTTGTTGTGATTTTTTAGTTTTTCAAGTCTCTGAATCGTTTCATCGAGTGGGCAATTCATAGAAGTTTAATCTTTACTGTCTTCTGTTTGTTTGTTTCTAATTTGACTCTCATGCTAATCATGATTCGGTTTAAGTTACCTTGTTTTGTGTTTGTGGGATAGCTTCAGTAATTAGTTTTGTTATAAATCTCCCTTTTTGATTGATATTGCTTCTTGATAGATTCTGTTTCTTATATATGGTCCTTTATAGTATCATGGAAAATGCAAACGAAATGTCATCATCTTTTGAGCTTTGCATCATCATCATCATATCTCTCTAATGGGTCTATTAAGCAACCAGCAAGTCCTGAACTTTGCTCAAATCTTGATAATTTGAGCGTAAGCAAGCTCAGCAGCAATCTTGAAAAGCTATTGCTTGATTCTGAATATGACTATACTGACGCCGAGATTGTTGTTGAGGGCAAATCAGTGCCTGTCCATCGCTGCATATTGTCTGCACGCAGCCAGTTTTTTCATGAGCTTTTTAAGAAGGGTAATGACGGTTCTGTGAGTGAGGGGAAACCCAAGTATTTTATGACTGAATTGGTTCCTTGTGGTATAGTTGGATATGAAGCTTTCAATGTTATCTTGTATCATTTTTACACTGGAAAGCTTAAGCCATCTCCTGCGGAAGTGTCCACGTGTGTTGATGATGCCTGTGCTCATGATGCTTGCCCTCCAGCTATTAATTATGCTATAGAGTTGATGTATGCTTCTGCTGCTTTTCAGATGAAAGAGCTTGTTTTGCTTTTTCAGGTAATTGTGTTTCCCTTTGTTGCTAAAGCCATTTGTATTGCTTAAATTTCTGCTGATTGGTGTAGTTTTAACATATATGGAACTAGAATCAGTTTCATTTGTTCCTTGAAAATAATCAGAGGAAGTAACTGCGAAGCAACTTCAATGGTTGCAATATTAGACATTGTACTAGATCCAAAACTAGCTTGGTAAAAGTGTAGACACTGTAGAGCACGCAACTTATCTTTATCCTACAAGTGTTTGTTGCATTTGTTGATTTGGTGTAGTAGTGTTGTTTTCTCTCAAAAATAATAAAAAGATGATGTGCACAAACTTCCTAATCACATGCGTGCTGATACCCAATATTTGATAAGAATGATCCAAAAAGGTATAGAATAGTTGGTCTGAATTTGATGAGCGCACCTATCCAATTACGAAAAGCTTTTGTGTCGAGTTTCCAACCAAGGAAAATGTATCTTCTGTATGGAGGTTTCATAGATTTGTTCAAGGATGTCTAGCTGGTATTTTGCATTCCCACAATGATACTACCTTTGTAGTAATACATCGGAACTATAACAAACTTCATTTTTCCTTTATCAACTCACTTATCTCACTTTTATTCAATTACCCAGTATATAACATATTCTGTTGGAGACTAGCAAGTAGCATCAGAAGGTGAATTCTGGAAAACAAGTTTATAACTTGACTTGAATATTCATTTTGGTGGGCTTCGGTTAATAATGTGCTAGGCGATGCCTGGCCGTTCCGATTATACATAAAAACGGTTGTTAGGCGGTGTCAGGCGATTAGACAGGTATAGGCAGTTCTAGGCGGCCGCTTAGGGGGTCTGACAGGTATAGGCGGCCGCCTAGACAGTTCTAGGTGGCCGCGCTGTATGGTCTTTTTTTCCAAATTTACTTATTTATTCCAATTTTTTGAATAAAAAATAACGCCTAGCGCCATCTAGCAGGCCTAGGCGTTAGGCGCTCCCCCACCGTACGCCTACCACCTAGCGCTTTTTAGAGCATTGTTCTAGGGCTTGATAGTTCTGCTATTTGTATCTATATTTTCTCAAGTCACCTGACCTGACAGTTCTCTCATGCTTTCAAGCTCAACAGTGAATGCAACAAATGCTTTTTTCCACTCCAGGCTATAACTTATCAATTCATTAATGCTGAAGTTGAGAATAACATCTTGTATGGGCAAGATTATGTGTCTGAACATTGGTTACATCAGAATTTAAGTACAATAAGCATGGCATTATTTTTGTCCTCATTATATTTTCCTTCACATTTTATCCTCTTTATGTAAGAGATTGAAGGAGAGCAACATTCAACATTCCTATTATACTATATTATGTTTACCAATAATGACCCACTACTGGGTATTTATATTTTGATTATATAATTCTGACCCAAAACTCTATCTATTCGTGCAGCGCCGCCTTCTGAACTTTGTTGAGAAGGCTCTTGCGGAAGATGTGATCCCAATTCTTGTGGCTGCCTTCCATTGCCAACTGAACCAGCTCTGTTCTCACTGCATCCCGAGAGTAGTAAGGTCAAATATTGACAATGTATGTCTCGAGAAAGAGCTTCCTGATGAAGTTTCAAGTGAATCAAGTTACTCCGTGTCAAATCTCAACAGGAATCTGAAGCTAATGCAGCAGAAGTGGACCCTATGCATGAGAAAAGAGTCAGAAGAATCTACAAGGCACTGGACTCTGATGACATTGAACTGTTGAATCTTCTCCTTGATGAATCCAATGTCTCTTTAGATGATGCTCATGCTCTGCACTATGCCGCTGCCTACTGCAATCCTAAGGTTTTTAAGGAAGTGCTCAATATGGGCTTAGCTGATCTCAATCTTAAGGATGCTAGGGGGCATACAATGCTTCATGTGGCTGCAAGGCGAAAGGAGCCAGGAGTGCTGGTGACTCTGCTGGCCAAGGGAGCATGCGCATCAGAAACTACATCGGATGGGCAAACAGCTGTTGCAATTTGTCGGAGAATGACAAGGCCAAAGGATTATAATGAAACTAAAATGCAGGGGGAGGAAACTAACAAAGACAAGTTATGCATTGATGTCCTAGAGAGAGAGATGAGAAGGAACTCAATGTCTGGGAACATTGTAATTACATCAGAGGTGATAGCTGATGACTTCCACATGAGGCTAAACTATCTTGAAAATAGAGGTGATATTTCTTTGCTGGTATTAGTTAATCATCTTCGCAGAGTTTGTGCATAGCACACATGTTTCTACTGTTTGTGTATATTCATCATAGCATCTCAAACACGCATGGGGTCATGCATGTGCAGACACATACTCGCAACCTTAATTTTATTTTTGCAGTTCTATCCAACGAGGCTTTTAGTTGAATATTTTTTTGATGTCAAGACATGTTCATTATTTTAAGCATCAAGGATTGATAATTGATGATCATTTTGTATCATCCGTAAATCATGTACTTTGCTATAATACTTGGTACTAGTTGGTAATTGGAACCACTGCCATAAATGGGATAACTACACTTGTGCTATCATCAAAGGCATTGTGATACATTGTTATTGTAGTGATTTGAAATTGAATATTGTCTATTATTATTGCTCAGTAGTATCAGCAACAAACCATTTTATCATCCTGAAAACTCACTAAAAGGGTGAAAGAAACAGTTTCCAGAGCAAATTGCTTATGCTTGTTGAATGTCTTTGGAAGCCGCTTTTTTCTTGGAGCGCAGTGCTCACTGTTAGCCTTTCATGTGATTCCATCCACTCTTTTGGATAGAAAATTGTGCTTCCATATGATATGATCTAGGCGTGGTGGTTTGCACCAAGTGAATTTTTAATAAATTCTAGGATTAAGAATATTCATTTGTACTTTAAAAAAAAAAGTAATGAGGTACAAAATCTTTTATTCCTTCTCTGGATGAGTGCCATAACAGTTTCTTAATATTTTGCAGTGGCTTTTGCACGGTTGTTGTTTCCTACTGAAGCTAGAGTAGCTATGGATATAGCAGATGGATAGAAAATTGTGCTTCCATATGATATGATCTAGGCGTGGTGGTTTGCACCAAGTGAATTTTTAATAAATTCTAGGATTAAGAATATTCATTTGTACTTTAAAAAAAAAAAGTAATGAGGTACAAAATCTTTTATTCCTTCTCTGGATGAGTGCCATAACAGTTTCTTAATATTTTGCAGTGGCTTTTGCACGGTTGTTGTTTCCTACTGAAGCTAGAGTAGCTATGGATATAGCAGATGCAACAGATTCCGCCTCATTTTACACGGGCTTTGCAGCATCAAAATCAAAAGGATCGAGTGGAAATTTAAAGGAGGTTGATTTGAACGAAACTCCCTCTATGCAAGCCAAGAGACTCCAATTGAGATTGCAAGCTCTTTTTAAAACAGGTGTTTATATACCTTACTAATTATTGCGTCTTTTTATTTCCATTTCATTAGAAGGAAATTGGAATATCTTTTTAAAGCTCCCCTTGTTTATTGGTGAGATATATCAAATGAGAAAGGGTACTTGTTAGTGCACTTCTATCCTCAACAAAATGATAGAACCTTTTTATAGCGCTACATACATTTGTTGTAGGGATGCCTCTGTAATCAGTGCCTTCTATTACTTTTATTAATTCCTTGCCTCTTTAAACTAAATATCATGGGATTTGACTCTATACTATTGATCGTTAGAGCTAAGAGTTCTTAAGACCATACCATGTTTACTGCTGCCACATATCTTGAACTTGAACATTGTTGTATGGAGATGAGGCTTCTTGATTATGCCATATTTACCACAGCCAGATATCTTGTACTTTTTTGTTATCTTGACATCTTAAACTCTTCACTTCAGTTCTTTCATCTGTGGCTACTGGCCTATTGCATTCTATTAATATCCTTACAATGCCAATGTTTGAAATATTAAAAACTGAAAAACAAAGTTAGCATGGATTTGCATTTGTCAAGGGGAAAATAACTGGGATGTTTTTGTTGTGATTAATTATCTTAGAGCACTTGCTGATTTTTTTTGATTGCAGTGGAGACGGGTCGACGCTACTTCCCTAATTGCTCAGAAGTGGTTGATAAGTTTTTGGATTGTGATTTATCTGATGCTTCCTTCCTAGAAAAGGGCACTCCTGAAGAGCAGAAACTTAAAAGGGCACGCTTCGTGGAACTTAAAGAGGACTTGCAGAAGGCATTTTACAAGGACATTGCTGAGAACAATCGTTCAGGTTTGTCGTCATCCTCATCATCTTCCTCTTCACCAAAAGAAGCAGCAAAGTACAAGTTTAGGAAGAGGTGATGCTGAAGTGCTTATGTTTGTTATTCATATATAGGAAACTCAAAGGGTTTAGTGAGTTTGATTGGTACTTGTAGAGAGATACTTGGTGCCTATGTTGTGGCTAGTTTGTATAATATCAGAGAAATTTTAAACTTGCATTCTTGTATTTTCCTAGGTATTTGGCATGAAAATACTAAGATGTTGAAGAATTTTCTAATTTTAGAGGAAAAAGAGTGTCTAAATATTTATTTTGTCCGTTTAATTTAGTTTACAATAAGGAAGTATTTTTTATAAAAAAAATTCTCGATAATAGTTCCGGATAAAGCACAATGACGTCAAAGCATAACTAATCCCACTCAATGAGAAAAAGACTTTTGTTTGCATAACTAATCCCACTCAATGAGAAAAAGACTTTTGTTTGCTTTGAATTGGGTTTTTTCTATAAAAGTGAGCTTCTTCATTTGCAAACTCAAAGATTTTTTTCATTTCAGATTATATTTAATAGATCGTGTCTATCATAATGGTCAAGTGTTAACTTGAAATCTCATTTGTTTTCGGATTCGGATTCGAACCTTGAATACACATGACCGGAGTTTTCTGTATTCGGTACCATGTTTATTTTTATTTCTGACAATATTTTACAGTGCTGCTTTTCCTAAGGAAATTGTGTGGTGACAATATTCTCTCCCATTGATGGATATGCACAATTTTCATTGAAATTTCTATTCATCTGTGAAGTGTTGTCTCATTTTATTTCCCAAGTGATTTGGAATTTGTCAATTAAATAGTAATTTTTCATAAAAATTTGAGATAATATCTGAGAATATTGTATTACCTAAACTCATCCATAAATTAATAGAATAGTATTTTGTCACATAATTTTTGTTTACAAGTGATTATAAGCAATTATATTGTATTTAAAAAAACCCCGACACAAAATTTATATCTCAACTAATATAACATACAATATTTATTATTATACTTGACATGTCTAAAGCAATTATTTAGGTTAGAAAAATAATAAATGCACATAATTGAAAATATGATTATGCACATAAAGGCTAAAAACAAAAAATAATAATAAATTTGAGAGATGTTATTATTATTATTATTATTATTATTATTAATTTTTTTTTTATGTTTATGTGTTCATTTATGTGCTTAATTATGTAAGCATATCATTACTCATTATCTTATATGTTCAGTGACTTTGATACTATATGTTCCCCAAATTGATACTATCATATCAGGTGAATTCAATAAAATAAGTTTATAGACATTGTTTTTTTTTTTTTGAAATCGTTGGAAATCTCACCGTCAAACCACCTCTTCCGAGTTTAAACGGAATAAGTAAAACCTCCGACTGTCTCAGACTCTTACAAGAAAAACACTCATTGAATTTGAACTCAGGACCTCAAGATCAGATTCTGAACCGTACACCACAAAAAAAAATTCTGTTGACGGTTGTTTTTCGTTCCAGGGGTAATTCATGAAATATACTCCTCGAACAAACCTCCCCCAACCAGTGAATTTGTTTGGTTAGTTGGGAACCAAAGCAAACTTAGCAAGAAAACAAGAAATCACAGAGAAAACAAAGGATTAACGTGGTTTGGTGAAGAGTGGCTCCAACCTACGTCCACAAGAGCAAGAAAATGAAATTTTATTACGAGCTCGGGTCAAGACCGACCAGTTTTCTCTCTCTATCACAAAGCTTTATGTGCTCTTTTATAAGTTGTGAAATATGAAAATTGCTAACCCTTAAATCTGAATCATCAACCCCTTTATATAGGCTTCTAAACCTATTGTTACACCAGCTCGTGACGTCAGCTCACGTCAGCCCGTCATTGTCGCTCATACTCCTTTCCCAAACTACTCTACAAACAGTGGCTCTGGCTGTCTGACACAACTACCATCTGCCATCTGAAAACCATCATTCTCATCTTTACCCTCTGCTACACATTCTGCCCATGTGACAGCCTGCATTTCAATCACTCCCACGTTGTTCCATGTGTCAGGAGATAAGCCTCTGACCTGCTCCCATCGTATCAGCCCTCTGGAGGCTCAAACTTTCTCCTAGGGCTTACGTTAGGGTTGAGCACCGGTTCTGGTTCTACTCAAAATCGATTGGAACCAGACCGATTTTTCAGGTTTGGAATTGGAACCGGTTGTAACCAGTCTGGTTCCGGTTCCAAATTGAAGGAACCGATTTTAACCGGTCTGATTCTGGTTCCAAAATGGTCGTAACCAGAACCGGACCATAGAACCGGAAGTAAGTTTGACTTCCTAAAATACATCAAAAGATTCCTGGAAGATGATTTTAAGGTGGTCATAGGAATTAGGTAAATTTTTCTGGTATTTGTTTACTTTAGAACTCAATCTTTAAAATGCAATTATGTCAGTTTATTGATTTTTTCATATTTATCATTCTTTCCATATTCCTATAACTAACATTTTCTGGCTGACAACTGTCTCCCATTATGGGCATCTATGCTAGTTTTTTTGCTTCTTAATGTTAATGGTGAGTCTTTCTTCATAATCTTATGTATTATATGATTTTTTTTCAGTTCTTACATACATTTTTTCCTTCTTTCCTCTGATGGTAAGAAATTTTATGTGAAAAGTGCTTTTAAACTTAAACATAAAGAATAATCCATTAGTGCGAGTCTCTGATAGCTATTTTTGGTTTAGTAGGCCTCAATTAGTCCTTCATTTGATCCATTTTTTCATGTTTCAGGTAAGGAAAATGAATGATCCTTCAACCTTAGTATTGTTTTTTGAATTACAGTATGCCCAAAGTTTAAGCACGATTAATTAGAACTGATCAAAGTTTGACATTATTATATAAATAGTGTAATTCAGAACCGGATCGAAACCGGACCAGAATCGATTAATAGGGTGCCATATCTAATTGGGTAGGTTCCAGTTCCACTTAGTTAGGAACCAATTTTTTCCGGGTAGGTTCCGATTCCATGCGGAACCGGAACCGAAACCGAAACCGAAACCGATTTTCCTCACCCCTAGCTTACGTCATTCATACGTAAGTATGATACCACAACCCCAACCTCGGTCATCGGGTCGGTATGCCGAGGTGGATAATGATGGATCCTCTTCCTCACTTCTTTACCGAGTCTGGTCTGGTGAGACGATTATGATTTTAGAGGCTGATATGATGTGAATTTCAGAGTCTAATGTGAGGCTTTGAATGCCGGGTGCGATGCCGAGTTTGCTGTAAGAGTCTGAAACTGAGTCCGCTTGCAGAGTCTGATATTGGTATTCTTTCCAATGACTATTCTGACCTAGCTTCTTTTATAAGGTCAAGTCGATAGTCACGATATTTTCTCATCACGTCGGGTCAGTGTCCCAACCTATCCTCTCAATTGATTCTTTGTCAGGTAATCTTGTACCTCGAGCTCAGGATCCCCATGTCTGACCTCTCAACTTCATGAAGACCTTGAACTTTCATCTGTTAAATGCAAACCCCATCATACCACCTTTAGGCTTCTGAGTTCTTCCGGGCTTAAAATCACCATCAACATCTGTCATCTAGTTTTTGGTATCATTGAGTTGGTGAGTTGATGCAGAGAACTACAATAAAGGTGTAGATTGTGCCCATTTCCTCGGGTCTTAACTCGTTAATATCCATACTACCATGTCCTCGGGTCATGAAAGTACATGTATCATCAAAAGATTCTGTTTATGTGATGATTGCCTTTTTAAAGGTCTTTCTAGGGCTCATAATGTTGGGATTTATGCCCTAGAGCTTCATGTATTGTAAAACGGAAGTGATTATTGTAATAATAATAAATGTATTATTCATTTATCAAAGTTGTTTGATTTAAATCGCATATTGTCCAATTATCTTGTTTACCTTAATTACTCTTGTTCTTTCAGACTTAGTGTATGTTTGATACAAAATAGGATTTAAGTCTGAATTTAGTAATCTAAATAGTCCATAGAGTGCAAACAAATAAGATGATTTGTTTGTGGTTTATCTATAACTGCGGTCTATTCTATACTTGTATGACGACCTGGATCCGAGATCGTTCATGTGGTGACATGGGAATGGAGCCACATTGTATGATGAGATCATATAGGATTGGATTCAGATAAATACGAATATCTTTTAATATCCGTTAACCAAAGAAATTCATTTTATCTACTAGATGGTCATATATGGATTTGATCTTAATCCTGAGTGTACTACGAACTCCTACATGGTAGGCTATATCCTTTGATTTACTATGGTGAGGTTGGTGTAGCAGTCCCGGCCAATGACTACGTATTTTGGGGATATGGTTTGATGTGTAGTTGGAAATGTTTTACATAGATATGAAATTCACTCCTTCTTACAAGAAGCAGAAGAATATCTCTTTTAAGAGTGATTCGAGACTTGAACAATTTGAGCACTCAAATTTCCTATTACGAATAGAAAGTATTATATTCATAATTGTTATGAATTAATTGTTCATTATATAATCAATGATGCTTAAGAGATAAAATATTTAGGGGGTATAACAGACTTATGGCCCGGCTCTATTTATGAGATATTCGTGAAGGGCTATATCTATATGTAGTGACTATATCAATAGACACCGAAGTTGTTCATCTTATTTTCTATCTACGGTAATGAGAGTTCAGCTTCGAGTTTTTAGTGGAATAATGCGGAGTTAATAATTCGTAATATTTGATTAAATGGTTTAATTAATATTTCAAAATTATTGGAGCTCGGAACCGTAGGTCCATTTGGTCCCCGTACTAGCTTGGTTAATTGTATCAAACCTAATATAATTAAATTGTCTAATAATATGCTCAAATAATATTTATATATTATTAATAAGATTAATAATATAATTTGTCACAAATGACAATAATATTAAATTAGTTTAATATTATATTTTCTAATATTTTTGATTATAAGATAATTATTACATCATAATTGATAATGCATAATTATGAGATAATTATGACATCATTATTTGATAATGGTAAATGCATTATCAAGACAAGCCTTAATGGTTTGCCAAATCATCCACCAAGTTTTTGTTAATTAGTTTTGACCTAATTACCTAACTTATTCCATTAATTCATTGATTTGGTTGACACTCCACTCAAGTGTGTTTGCCATTCAAAGAATGAATGGATGTTGGTGGAATGACTTTAGTTTATATTCTCTACCATTCCCACTCAAAGGTTGGGCAATCAAAAGTTATTCACACTTAGTTTTTTGAGAACAAATTCAAGAGAGAGCAAAAAATATTCACAAAAGTTGTCAGTAAGGTAGAGAGAAAAATCCATAATTTTTTCTTCAGTAGTTGAGAGAAAATTCTTATTTTCAATTATTGAGATTTGAAAGAAAAACAAGAGTGAACAAGATATTTGATCTTCTTCATCTCATCTTTCTTGCTACTACTTGCTAGCAGGGATGTCTGAGGTTCTTGCTGCAAAGCATGAGCCTATGGCAACAACATCTTAGATGTTGGAGTCATTGCAAGGCATGTTCGGGCAGCCTTCGGAGCATCAACGTCATGAGGCCATGGTCTCAGCGATGACTGCTAGGATGAAGGAAGGGACATCAGTCCGAGAGCACGTCTTAAGGATGATGACTATCTCAACACTGTCGAAACCCTTGGAGCTCGTTTGATGAGCGAAGCCAGTGACCATGATCATGGAGACTATTCCGAATAGTTTCCTATAATTTAAAAGTAACTATGTTATGAACAAGTTGACTTTTACATTGACCCGATTGGTTAATGAGGTCACCCATTACGAGTCCATGCTTATGGATCCTCGTAAGCCCAGTACTGAGGCAAGTGTTGCCAAGCCTTCTAAATCTGTAAGGATCAAGAAGAAAGCAATTGGGAATGCTAAGACTAATGGTACAGCTAGTTGATATAAGTAAATACCTTACTGAAGGTAACCTTACTATGAGAATCAGGACAGATGATGCTGTTTCAGTAAAACAGTGGGAGTTATCAGTTTTCAATTTTCAAATAAAAGTTATTTGAATTTTAAACAAACGGTTGTTTATTCTTATTTTGTCACAGAAATTTGATTTATGTTTCAAAACTATTGCATGATGATTTCCATTTTATATAATAATAATGGTTATTATTTCAAAAATGGATTACTTACATGCAAATGAAACTTTGAGATAATTTATAATGTTAAAATTGCTAACATATAACCCACTGATCAACACTGAAATGTTTAAGGTTGAAAAACCTAAAACAAAATGGCAAAATGATTTCTCACGATGACACATACATGTGGCATCTTAGACTTGGTCATATCAGCCTTGACCGGATATATAGATTGATAAAGAACGGAGCATTAAACTAGTTAAAGCTCAGAACTTTACCAGTCTGCGAATCCTGTTTAGAAGGAAAAAATGACCAAGAGACCTTTTACTGGAAAAGGTATAAGAGCCAATGAACCACTTGTGCTAATGCATTCAGACGTTTGCAGACCGATGAATGTAAAAGCTCGTGGTGGTTATGAATACTTTGTCACATTCATTAACAATTATTCTAGATATGGGTATGTTTACCTAATGCATCACAAATCAGATACCTTTGAAAAGTTCAAAGAGTATCATGCTGAGATTGAGAACCAATTAGGTAAGACAATCAAAACTCAACGATTAGATCGTGGAGGAGAATACCTCGAGAGAGATTTCGAGGAATTCTTAGTTGAGCATGGGATAGTATCCAATCTCACAGCGCATGGAACACTACAATAAAATGGTGTTGCAGAGAGGAGAAATCAGACCCTACTAGACATGATGAGATCTATGTTTAGTTATAGCTCACTACCTAGTTCATTCTGGGGATATGCACTGCCAATTGCAATGCATATCCTTAATGTAGTTCCATCTAAGTCTGTTCCTAAGACTAACTTAGAGTTGTGGAATGCTCGTAAAACTAGTTTACGATATTTTCGCATATGGGGTTGTCCAGCACATGTGCTGAAGAATAAGACTACAAAGTTGGAGCCATGGTCACAAGTGTGCCTATTTGTAGGCTATCCTAAGGAGACTATGGGTGGATTCTTCTATAGTTTTGATGATAACAAAAGTATTTGTATCGACAAATGCTACGTTTCTATAGGAGGACTATATGATGGAGTTCAAGCCTTGAAGTAAAGTGTTACTCGAGGAGTTACTTGCTGGTACGATCAGCGCACCACACTCAACAACGGTTGACAAACACATAGCACCTTTGACATCTGAGCGTCAGATGCAAATTCGTCAGAATGATCTACCACCTAGACGTAGTGGGAGGGTTGTACGACAACCTGATCGCTACCTTGGGGTTGGAGAGGCACAAGTTGTTGCATCCAGTGATGGTATAGATGATCCATTGACCTATCGTAGTGCAATGGATGATTCTGACAAAGAGGAATAACTCAAAGCCATGAACCTAGAGATGTAGTCCATGTACTCCAACTCAGTCTGGGAACTTGTAGACCAACCTGATAGGGTGATACCCATAGGTTGCAAGTGGATCTACAAGAGGAAGAGGGGAGTAGATAGAAAGGTACAGACCTTCAAGGCTAGGCTAGTGGCTAAGGGTTACACCCAGAAAGAGAGAGTTGACTATGAGGAAACTTTCTCGCCAATAGCCATGCTTAAATCCATCTGCACTCTTCTATCCATTGCCGCATATTATGACTATGAAATTTGACAAATGGATGTCAAGACTGCATTCTTGAATGGCAATCTTGATGAGAGTATTTATATGATACAACCAGAGGGGTTAATAGCCCAAGGTCAAGAGCAAAAGTTTGCAAGCTGCAAAGGTCCATTTATGGACTTAAGCAGTCATCTTGATCTTGGAATATAAGATTTGATACCACGATCAAGTCTTATGACTTTGAGCAGAATGTTGATGAGCCTTATGTATACAAGCGCATCATTGACGGGAAGGTGGTTTTTATTGTTTTATACGTCGATGATATTTTACTCATTAGGAATGATGTAAAGATATTATCGGACGTGAAAACCTGGCTAGCTAACCAATTCCAAATGAAAGATTTGGGAGAGGCCAGTTATGTTCTTGGGATTCAGATACTTCGGGATCGTAAGAAATGACTATTAGCTATGTCTCAAGCATCCTATATCGACATGATCCTTGTGCGATTTTGGATGCAGAATTCCAAGAAAGGCAATATGCCTTATCGGCATGAAATTCATTTGTCAAAGGAACAGTCTCCTAAGACAGCTCAAGATTTTGAGGAAATGAGACATATCCCATATGCCTCAACAGTTGGCAGTCTCATGTATGTTATGTTATGCACGAGACCGGACATCTGGTTTATAGTGGGAGTAGTCAGTAGGTTTCAGTCGAACCCAGGATTGGATCACTGGGTGGTTGTGAAACACATTCTCAAGTATCTTAAGAGAACGATAGATTATATGCTTGTGTATTCTGGTAAGGATATGATCCTAAGGGGATATACAGACTCTGATTTTCAGACAGATGTCGATTCTAGGAAATCAACATCTGGATCAGTGTTTACCCTAGGTGGTGGGGCTATAGTATGGCGGAGTATAAAGCAATCTTGCATTGCTAACTCCACCATGGAGGCTGAATATGTAGCAGCTTATGAAGCAGCTAAGGAAGCAGTCTAGCTCTGTAAATTCTTGGGACATCTGGAAGTTGTTCCAGATATGGATAAACCACTCACACTTTATTGCGATAATAGTGGTGTAGTGGCAAACTCCAAAGAACCAAGAAGCCACAAGAAAAGAAAGCATATAGAGAGGAAATTCATAGGAATTTGGCAGATCCATTTACAAAGACCTTGTCGGCTAAAGTGTTTGAAGGTCACCTAGATGGTCTAGGATTACGTGACATGTCTCATTTGCTCTAGTGCAAGTGGGAGATTGTTGGGATGTATGCCCTAGAGCTACATGTGATGTAAACGGTTTTATGTGTTTTGAAATAAAATGATGCATTATTCATTTATCAAAGTGTTTGTTTAATTTTCACATATTATATATCATCTTGAATACCCTATATTACTTATGTGCCTTCAGACTTAGTGTATGAGTGTCATACACAAGAGGATTTAAGTATGAAGTTAGTAATCTTAAATAGTCCATAGAAAGCAAACAAAGCGGGTACTTTGTTTGTGGTTTATCTATAGCTGCAGTCCATTCTATATTTGTATGGTGACCTTAATCCGGGATCGTCCACGTAGAGACATGAGAATGAAGGCACCTTGTATGATGCGATCATATAGGACTGGACCCAGATGGAAATGACAATCTTATAATATCCATTAAACAAAGAAAGTCATTTCGATCTACTAGATGGTCATATATGGATTGATCTTAATCCTGAGTTTACTACGAACTCCTGCATGGCAGGCTATGTCCTTTGATTTACAAAGGTAAGGTTGGTGTAGCAGTCCCGACCAATAGCTACGTACTTTGGGGGCATGGTCTGTTGTGTAGCTGGGAAAGTTTTACATAGACATGGAGTTCACTCCTTCTTGCGAGAAGTAGAAGAGTATCTTTCTTAAGGGTTGATTCGGTGCTTGAATGATTTGAGCGCTCAAGTCTTTCTATTACGAATAGAAAGATTAAAATTCATAATAGTTATGAATAAATCATTCCTTAGAGAATCAATGGTACTTAAGGTAAAAATAATTAGAGGGGTATAACGGACATTATGACCCTGCTCTAATTACGTGATACTCGTGAAGGGTCAATTCGTATGTAATGACTATATCGATGGACAACGACTTGGTTCGGCTTTATATATCATCTGCGGCAACGAGAGTGCAGCTTCGGGTTTTTAGTGGAATAACCCGGAGTTAATAATTCAGAATATTTAATTAATAGCTTAATTAATATTTCGAGATTATTGGAGCTCGAAACCGTAGGTCCATTTGGTCCCCGTGCTAGCTCAATATACTATAGCGGATTTAGTATAATTGGATAGTCCAATTATACACACACACACACACATATATATATATTACTAATATTATTAATAATATTATTTGTCACACTTATGACCATATGTTAAAAGTTAATATATGGTTTATATAATAAATGATTATATGATAATTGTTTATTATTAATTATTAAATTATATTTGATATAATTTAAATGAAGGCTAAGTTTATAATTTCCAATATTAGGGTTTTGGAAACCTTTGACATTATTTTGGAAGTTACAATAGTTATTTGGTTGTTAATTTTTTGTTTTGTAACATATGTTTGCTTTAAGGAAAGTAAATGAGTTGTTACAAAATTAAATGAAAAATTAACTTATATTCTTATGCCATTGCCGATTTTTCAAGAGAGGAAAATGAAAGGATTTAATTAATTTTGAAAATTAATAATTCTAAAAAAAAAAAAAAATTTGATTTTCTTTTGGAGAAGACTCTCACTTGAAACCCTAGGCTCCTCCTTCTTCAAACCCTCTCAATGAGTTGAGAGAAAATAAAACAACAAGAAGAATAAAATTTAGTGTGATTTATAATCTCAAAAGAGTTTAGGGATTTAATTTGTGTGAGTCAAGCCCACACTTGTTTCCGTTGGTTGTGAGACATAGCACGGAAGATTGAGTGGTGACCCGATTGGTGAAACAAACTCACGGCAAATCACAAGTCATCATGCGTGAATTCTTCAATTGAAGAAACAAAGTTCGTGACGTGAACAAATCAATTTTTCTCAAACAAATGGATGATCAAAAGGTATTATCAAATGCAACATATATATGTATATGCGTGTTACGTGCTGTATCTTTGATCAATTGGTTCTTGAGTCTTGGAGTTAATTGATTATCAAAATCTATTTTCAAATGTAATATATGTATGCGATCCATGTCAATAAAAGTGGCCAATTGTTTATTCAATTGTGATCAATGCGTGTACATATGGGAGTGACGCACTGTGTGAATGATGCTTGACTGAGTGAGGATGGCACATGATCAATGCTATTTGGTTAAATGGCGTGATCACTTGCTGTGTGCGTGGCTGTGATCTGGATCTATTGCCTGGGACGTGAGCATCGCATGCATGGGAGATGAATTGTCGCAGCCTAATGTGGATTCGGGAGTGAATAATATATGTGGGCTATTCGGATCTGAATTTTTGGAAGAAAAATTCTGGATTAAAGAGGAGGGCAGAAAAATTTTTCAAGGTCGATCCCGGGTGCCTAAGACGCTTTCGCTGCGCGAGGAAAGCGTTTCCTACAATTGGCATCAAGAGCGAGGTTGAAAAGTGTTCTTAACCCTTCTCTTTTTCATTTAAAGTTTCTGTTTTTAATATATTTTAATGAGTTATGTTGATGGTGTTTTCAGGTACTTTGTTATTTAAGCAGCACGACAGGGGTAAAAAAGGTAATTTCTTTCTTGATCGAGACCACTAATGCCGAACCGACCACATGAGTTAGGGACCGAGCACTTATGAGCGGTAGCCCGACCACTTTGGATCGGATGACCGAGCATTATCAGATCGGTAGCAGCATTCTCAGCTCAAAGGACCATCATGACCGACCTCATGAAGACCGAGCATATGGCGAGACATGCTCCAGAAGATAAGATACCATATTCTTACAGATAAGATGACAAGTTGTCCTGCTTTCATGTGGTAAACTGATAAGTCAGTGTCCTAAAAGGATAAAAAAAGTGAATGTAGTTTTAAAAGTAGGAATCCTGATAGGAAAAGGAAACCATCTCCAACTGGTAATTCTTGTACAAATAGGAATCTGATTTCTTCACCATTATAAATAGGAGGGTAGAGTGAGTGTAGAGGGGGAGAGAATCAATATCAAATTCATTGCCATCAGACTTGTAAAAAACAAGAAGCAAAGCTGAGAAGCGCGTTTGAGTAATAAAAGTATCATCTTTTTTGTGCCCGTGGACGTAGGTCGGACCAAGATCCGCCGAACCACGTTAAATCTCTTTGTCGATTGACATATTTATCTGTCTTTTGCTAAGTTTGCTTTTGGTCCCCCATAACCAAACAAATTCACTATTGAGGGAGGATTGTCTCGGTAGTAATATTCCCATATTGCCCTGAGACCAAAATCAGCCGTCAACAGTTGGAGCCGTCTGTGGGGAACTCAACAAAAAGCGGTTCGCGTAGTAAGACGATGGCAGAAGGCGGAAATCACCAATCGTCGGGGAATCTGGCCAGAGATTGGATGAAGAAGATAGAAGAAAGCATAAGGAAGGAGAGGGAGGATAATCAGGCCCTCCTAAAAACCATGATGGACCGACTGGAGAGAATGGAAGGGGGGAACAACGAAAAGCCTGAAACCAGAGCTAATCAAAGAATAGGAGAGATAGCAGATGGAAAGAGGGTTGTGGATACAAGTGAGGACGATGGACCTAGGAGGAGGGGGCCTTACGAGATAAAATCCATAGTTGTGGAAAAAGATTCACAAGCAGAGGACACATGGAAAGAAGAAGAAAAGAGACGTTCGACAGATTCCTCTTATGATAGTCTCCACTACACTAGAAGAGGAGGCACAAAGTACGACGAGACTGTTCGGAAGATCCCAAAGCGTGAGGAACACCGCACCCATGGCAACAGACATGAAGAAGATCACAGAAGGCGACATGGCGGCCCAAATAGCGAGGTAAAATCTTGGTTAAAGAAAGAGATGACCAAGTGGGGGGCAAGCCTCAAAACAGATACATGAGACGCCCGGGATGACAAAGACGAATCCCTCATCACAGAAGAAATAAAATCAACAAAATTCCCGAAAAGGTTAAACATGCCGACCATGACGCCCTACAAAGGCCATACCGATCCAAAATCCCATATTGAGAGCTTTGTACTATTGATGGAGGTCCAATGAGTGACAGGGGACGCCGTGTGCAAGGTATTCCCCCTAACCTTGGGTGGACCGCCATTCTATGGTATAGAAGTCTAGCCCCAGGGAGCATCGGTAGCTTTGCACAACTCAGAAAGTCGTTCGTACGGCACTTCAAAGGGGCCTGCGTCCCTAAAAAGACAATCGGCTCGGGGCTGGAGTTCGTTCCGCCGATGCCACTTCAACAATCGGCTCGGGGCTGGAGTTCGTTCCGCCGATGCCCCTTCAACAATCGGCTCGGGGCTGGAGTTCGTTCCGCCGATGCCTCTTCAACAATCGGCTCGAGGCTGGAGTTCGTTCCGCCGAGGCCCCTTCAACAATCGGCTCGGGGCTAGAGTTCGTTCCGCCGAGGCCACTTCAACAATCGGTTCGGGGCTAGAGTTCGTTCCGCCAAGGCCCCTTCAACAATCAGCTCGGGGCTGGAGTTCGTTCCGCCGAGGCCACTTGAACAATCGGCTCGGGGCTGGAGTTCGTTCCGCCGATGCCCCTTCAACAATCGGCTCGGGGCTGGAGTTCGTTCCGCCGAGGCCACTCGATTAATCGACTCGGGGCTGGATTTCATTCCACCGAGGCCTCTTCATCGGTTCAGGGTTGGATCCCGTTCCGCCGAGGCTGCTATACTATTCGACTCAGGGGTCGGGTTACGTCCCACCGAGTCGTGCTTATTGGCCTGGGGACGGAACATTCCCCCAGAACCAAATGTCTCTTTAGCTCGGGGTCCTCAGAATATTCAGGGACATACTCGATGCATAGGATCCGTGAGAAGCATAGCACGGGGATGGATGATACCCCCGTGGTGATTGCTTGCTCCAGTGTTACCGAACATAAGGAGGAATATGCCCTTAATGTTTCGAAACACTCTCTGATCCTCACTTACCCGATGTAATGGATCCGTGAGAAAGCATAGCACGGGGAGAGATGATGCCCCCGTGACGATTGCTAGCTCTAGTGATGCCGGACCTAATGAGGAATGTGCCCTTAGTATCTCGGACACTCTTTGATCCATTCATCATTTGGATCCAAGAGAGGCGCAGCACGGGGAGGTGTTGTGCCCCTGTAGCGTGTGCCTGCTCCAGCTTGGTAAGGAGGAGCCCTCGCACAATACACAGGCTCCACAGTGACCCGACGTATAGAGGATGTGCCCTTACCATTTTAAACGCTCTCTGATCCAAATCCTGGTTCGCCGGGACACTGAATTGAAAGATTCAGAATTGTGTTTTGGAGACCTCGGGCAGGACGCTCTTTTGAGGCATCTGTATTGTTGTTTATACTTGCGAAACGTTTTATTTTGGGACAAGCGCTAAGTCGCCCCCGCCCTTTAATTTTATTTTTTAAAGTTTTGTTTTCGTTTTCCGCTGGTCTTGTAGGGGGACGCCCGTGCCAGACTCAGTAGGCTTCAAAAGGTTGAGTCACCTCCCTTCTGAATAAGTCCCAAGGATTAATCGACTCGGGGCTGGATTCGTTCCGCCGAGGTTTCGTGGTGTAGGCTCGGGGCTGGATTTATTCCGCCGAGGCCTATGTGTGCCACTTGGTTATTCGGCTCGGGGCTGGATTTCGTTCCGCCAAGGCCACTTGGTTATTCGGCTCGGGGCTGGATTTCATTCCGTCGAGGCCACTTAGTTATTCGACTCGGGGTCGGGGTACGTCCCACCGAGTCAGCCATTCGGACTGGGGACGTAACATTCCCCCAGGTCCAAGTGCCTCTCGTCATTCGGGGTCGGGTTACGTCCCACCGAATCAGCCCTTCGGACTAGAGACGTAACATTCCCCCAGGTCCAAGTGCCTCTCTTCATTCGGGGTCGGGTTACGTCCCACCGAGTCAGTCCTTCGGACTGGGGACGAAACATTCCCCCAGGTCCGAGCATCTCTCACAGCTCGAGACAGGATCACATGCCACAGAGCACATCATCGTTAGCTCAGAGGCAAAATTTCCTCCTCACAATCGAGTTTGGATCAGTCAGGGGTCAGGACCTCCAAATCTCTGGTACATATATTACAGAGGAGGAGTCATTTTTAGTTTGGACAACAAGAGGAACTTCATCTCCTGATGGGACGACCCAAGTAAGAAATTTGCTTTGAGGTGGATAATCATTCTGAATAGGGTCAGCATCTCCAATAACCGAGGATATGAAGATAGAAACAGAAGACTTAGTTGATGGCGAAGGCAATTTCTCTGTGATTTCTGGAGCGACCACCAGCAAGGCGATCAGCACACCATCTTTATATAGTTCCCGGCACCAACTTGCATACTCGTTGGAACCGAGAACTAGGGGACAGATGTTGATGGTGTTTTCAGGTACTATGTTATTTAAGCAGCACGACAGGGGTCAAAAAGGTAATTCCTTTCTTGATCGAGACCACTAATGCTGAACCGACCACATGAGTTAGGGACCGAGCACTTATGAGCGGTAGCCCGACCACTTTGGATCGGATGACCGAGCATTATCAGATCGGTAGCAGTATTCTCAGCTCAAAGGACCATCATGACCGACCTCATGAAGACCGAGCATATGGCGAGACATGCTCCAGAAGATAAGATACCATATTCTTACAGATAAGATGACAAGTTGTCATGCTTTCATGTGGTAAACTGATAAGTCAGTGTCCTAAAAGGATAAAAGAAGTGAAGGAAAAGGAAACCATTGGATTTTATAACGAACTAAGATTAATTAAATAGTTTAATATAAATCTTGACCATTTTAGGATTCTAAAATTTTAAACCTATTAGTGTTCTATTATTTTAAGAGTTAAAATATAATAGCTCACTAATACCACTCTAATTAAATTAGTTTAATTGAGTAAAATTATTAGTAGAGACTAATGGAATATTAGTGATACAATTTTTAAGAGTTAAAATTGGTTAGGTCACTTATGTTAAACTAGTGTAAATAAAATTATGATTTAGCCGCCATAAATTTATCCACACTAGTTAAAATAAAATATTAGATATTTTATAGATAGAAACCTTAATTTTAAAATAGTAAGTGGGAGAGGGATATACGACAATATATCCCGCGATCTCCGTTGTTAGTCCAAAAACGTGAGATTCAAAAGGCGCCTCGAGACAACTTTGTTTTCCTCCCCCTACGGATGGTGTCCATTTTGGGTCAATATCAGGTTTGGGTTCCGAGAGGATATGTATTCTAGATGTATCTTGTGAATTGACCTACCCTACGGCGGCACTTCACTCGTTAAATCCAAGAATCCCGAAACGACGGGTAACACTCACAAAGGAATAATTAACTGTTAATAAAATTCATTGATCGAATTAAACGGTAGTTGTTTAATATAGGAATAAGAGTTATTCCCGCATATATTAAATCAACTGAGATTGTCTCGATCTATCATGCAAGTACTTGACCTACCCTACGGCGGCACTTACTTGTGGGATGATAGATTTCCGTGGCATAGTAATTCTCTTAGGTTTCTAATTCATTATTCATGGTTCATGCATCATGTTTAACTTTATGCTAAAATTATTTGATGATTTTAATAGGCGATGAATGAATGTTAAATGCATGTTTATTTTATTTTTCAGCCATGGTTTCTCCAATTATTTCCATACTCTCAAACGATAAATTAACGGGAGAAAACTATGTTAAATGGAAAAGTAACATGAACGCTATCCTTATCTGTGAAGACCTAAAGTTTGTCCTGACGGAGGAGTGTCCTCCTGAGCCGGGCAGAAATGCTGGCCAAGCTGTGCGTGACACCTACCAAAAATGGGTCGTGGCAAATGAGAAAGCCCGCTACTACTTGTTAGCAGAGATGTCTGAGGTTCTTACTGCAAAGTATGAGCCTATGGCAACAACATCTCAGATGTTGGAGTCATTGCAGGGCATGTTCGGGCAGCCTTCGGAGCATCAACGTCATGAGGCCATGGTCTCAGCGATGATTGCTAGGATGAAGGAATGGACAACAGTCCGAGAGCACGTCTTAAGGATGATAACTATCTCAACACTGCTGAAACCCCTTGAGCTCGTTTGACGAGCGAAGCCAGTGACCATGATCAATTAGTGGATGGGGGCGCCAATTTATTGTATCAATTAGTGGGGAAAAAATTTCCCCATTAAAAATATTTTTTCGCGCGAAATCAGATTGCCTCACTACCTGTAAATTTTCGCCACAAAAAATCATTTTTCTTGTAGTGAAATGAGAATGAGTCCAAGGGATTGATTCATTCAAGCTTTAACTCGCAAACTTGAGTTCTCAAAGCATACATAACTCCATAAACACTAGCCTACCGCCCTCACGACAACAAAGCACGGAGTTCAAGGTAACCGCTTGCCTTGTTTTTTCCGCTCGTCATCATCTCTGACTTGAGCGTCGGAGTGTTTCAGCATCCACCACACTGGTGGGTAGTTATTCCACGCTCACATTTCCTTAGTTTTGGAAGACTTCTGGTTCCCTCATCATACAAATTTGAAGACGAAATTGAGCGTCTACACTCCACAATAATTTTCCTAAATTTTAGATAAAGTGAACTAATTTGTAGCATCATTATCCTGACATGATTATCTAATAATCCCCTCATTTATCTTCAAAGTATTTGTATTTTTATAAACTCTCTCAATTTCTTTATTTAACAGATTAATAAGTAAGAAGGAAGCAAATAATTATTAAGATTACAATTAATGTTATTTTTGGAAGGCACGCTATTAGGTTTATAATTGCTCGAAATATATCTCAAATTAAAACAGCCATTGAAAAACTAATCGACGCCGCCATCTATGTACCGCCCTTAATAACAATTGATTTTCTGGTAAAATTTCATGGTAGAGGCTAGAGAATATTTCAAGACCATCAAGCAGAGGTTTGCTAAATGAAGACTTTGGAGATATTGCTACAAAATTACTATTTTGTCCAAATCACACATCAGTTTTTATTCTCAGAAGGGAAAAAATTACGAGGCCTTATGAATAGTATATGTAGGCAACTGTTAAGACTTTAAAAATAGGTTCCTATATCTCTTAGATTTTTTTAATTCTTTATTGGTGTTGATGGGGAAAATAGGCACACTAGAGGCAGAAGGGCATGGATGGAATTCTCTATTCTATGAAAGGAGTTATACTGCACAGTATGGAGGTGTCCTCAGAATGACGGAAGTCCTAGCACAAGGTCGGCTGGAAGTCTGTGTGAAGTTGTCGGTTTGGGGCGGGTTCGCATCAGAGGGCAGTTGACGTACTTGGCTCGGTTTGGTTAAGGATGGGCTTAGGGGCCGATCAGCAGATTTAGTGATAAGTTGGCCGATCATCTCTCCACCGACAGAAGACTACAGAAGAAAATGCGTGTCTGACCTCCTTAAAGCACGTGTCAACACCCGGAGAAGTTCGACATGCCATTATTATGACAAGAGCATGCTGGAAGTAGCAAAAAGTCAAAGAGAAGTGATGGATGTCAGACGGTCAGAGTGCTTTCAGTGATGGCAGACATTGGGAGAAGATTTCATTGGGTGTATAGAGTTCACGTGGAAGGAATCTACAAAAAATAGGGAATAGTGACCGACTCAAGATTTAGTATAAAAACAGATTTAAGATAGTAAAAGAAGAGAGAGAGAAAAAAGAGGGGGGGAGAGGGTTCTTTTCGCTTTTAGATGATGATTCTGCTTCAAAAAAGAAGAAGAAACATAGTGCTTTTCTTTGTGAATTAGTGAGAGAGAGAAACCCATTGTAAAAACATGAGAGAGTTACTCGGCTTACCCCAAACCGACCACATTTTGGTCGGCCGAGCACCCAATTTTGTAATAAAACACCGTCTGTTTTGTGCCCGTGGACGTAGGCTGGATTACATCCGCCGAACCACATTAACTGCCTGTGTTGATCCGCATGGTTGTCCATTTTTCACCAAGTTTGTCTTTGGTTATCCCCATAACCAAACAAATTTACTATTGATAGAAGGTAGAAATCCCAGGAGCAATCTTGTTTCCGGTATTGCCCCTGAGACGAAAACCAGCCGTCAACAGTTGGCACCGTCTGTGGGGAGCTGGGCAAAAGGCAGTTCGCGTTGCGAGACGGTGGTGGGGAATGGTATCTGTGGTTTTCGTAGGCAGCTCAATAGCAGAATGGGTGGAAAGGGAAAGGCAAGGGAAAAAGTTGGATGGATTTGGGAAGAAAGGATCTGTGTAAAGAAGGATCCTTTCTTGTTGAATTGCGAAATGAAATGCAAAAGAGATTGCCAGCGGATGCCCGTCGGCGGTGAATTGCCGAATGAAATGCAACGACGAAAAAGGATTTCATCCGCTGGTGACAGCTGGCCAAGGTCCTCAGTAGGAAGGAACTTCTCTTCCTGCCTATACGGCCGCCGGCTTCGCCAGAAGCTCGCGCGGGAGGACCAATCAGGGAGCAGGCCAGTTCGGGGCGAGGGTTAAATTGGTAAGGTGGTCTTCCCCCTACTAGAAAAAAGGATGTAGAATCCTTCCAGGAAGCCGCCTGAAGTGGAAACTTTAGACCTCGCCCAGACATCCAGGGATGCTCTCAACGAGCCAGGAATCGGGAAAATACATTTCCCAATGAGCACTGATGGAGCGCCCGGTTCAGCAGAGCCTGTGATCCAGCTCGGAAACCTTGGGATCAAGTTTAGACCAAAGGATTCCCAAGAGCGTCTGATGCATGAGCCAGCTTGAATAAGGTCTACAATTCTGGCATACACATCGGGAGTATTCAGAGCTTGGATCGGAAGATACGACCAGGCCGCAACGAGGAAGCAAGGAGCAGCTGGATCAAAAGAAGCAGAGGAAGTCCCGAGCAGACATGAACCATATATACAAGAGCCTCTCTTAAAATGTCCCACAAAGAGTTGTAAGAAGGGCAGTATGTCCATTGAAATATGAATAAAATTCTCTTTTTTATTTTTAAACTTTCACATCGCTCGTTTATCAATTGAAACACGAGAGTTCTTTTCAATATTTGTTTGGTTATGCTCGATGCGAAGGTAGTGGTCTGAGATCAGAACGAGCATAACACTCGTGGCACGCCGAGCCCTGATGTTATTATTAAACCCCCGGGTGCGATGCGCCGATCCGGTTCTTCTCACTTTAAGTGGAAAATTCTACAAGAGGTGGAGTACGAGAGGGAGTGCGTGAACCCCTCGGGGCATGGGTTAACCTCCCGAGGCTGGAGCGTAACTACCCCACTACTGGCATTTTGCGTTGTCGGCTCGGGGCTGGATGTGTTTCGCCGAGGCCTCTGTGTGCCACCGGCTCGGGGCTGGATATGTTCTGCTGAGATTTCGTGGTTCAGGTTCGGGGTTATGACTCTGTAAGGTCACCCCACTGTTTAAGGATCTGTGGGCAGCATAGCACGGGGAGAGATGGGTCCCCGTGGAGATTGTTTGCTCTAGTGGTATCGAACTTAAGGAGGAACATGCCCTTAATGCTTCAAACACTCTTTGATCCTTAGATCGTTCGGATCCGTGAGAGACACAACACGAGGAGGGATAATGCCTTCGTGGCGTGTGTCTGCTCCAGCGTTGTGAGGAGGAGCCCTCGGGTAGTACTCGGGCTCCACGGAGTCTCGATGTATAGGGGAAGTGCCCTTACCATTTAAAACGCTCATTGATCCAAATCCTGGTTCGCCGGGACTCTGAATTGAAAGATTCAGGATTATGTTTTGGAGACCTCAGACAGGACGCTGTTCTGGGGAATCCGTACTGCTATATTTACTTATGAAATATATTTTTTTTGGGACAAGTGCCGAGTCTCCCACGCTTTCTGTTTTAATTTTATTTCGCAGGTTTTTGTTTTTTATTTTCGCTGGCCTAACAAGGGGACGCCCGCGCTAGATCAGTATAGGGTTTCGAAGGTTGATTTATTTCCCTTCAGTGTATGTCCCAAACGAATGTTGAGCTCGGGTCTGGATTCGTTCCGCCGAAGCTATGATTGTTATTCGGCTCGGGGTTGGATTCGTTCCACCGAGGTCTGTATTGTATTATTCAGCTCAGGTCTGGATTTGTTCCGCCGAAGCTATGGTTTTTATTCGGCTCGGGGTTGGATTCATTCCACCGAGGCCTGTATGGTATTATTCGGCTCGGGTCTGGATTCGTTCCGCCGAAGCTATGGTTGTTATTCGGCTCGGGATTAGATTCGTTCCACCGAGGCCTGTATGATATTATTCGGCTCGGGTCTGGATTTGTTCCGCCGAAGCTATGGTTGTTATTCAGCTCAGGGTTGGGTCGCGTCCCACTGAGCCAGCTCTCAAACTGGGGATGCATCATTCCCCCAGGCTCAAGTATCTTTCTCAGCTCGGGGTTGGGTTACGTCCCACTGAGTCGGCTTCTCAAACTGGGGATGCATCATTCCCCCAGGCTCAAGTATCTTTCTCAGCTCGGGGTTGGGTTACGTCCCACCGAGTCGGCTTCTCAAACTGGGGATGCATCATTCCCCGAGGCTCAAGTATCTTTCTCAGCTCGGGGTTGGGTTACGTCCCACCGAGTCGGCTTCTCAAATTGGGGATGCATCATTCCCACAGGCTCAAGTGTCTTTCCCAGCTCGGGGTTGGGTTACGTCCCACCGAGTCGGCTTCCCAAACTGGGGATGCATCATTTTCCCAGGCTCAAGTATCTTTCTCAGCTCGGGGTTGGGTTACATCCCACTGAGTCGGCTTCTAAAACTGGGGATGCATCATTCACCCAGGCTCAAGTATCTTTCTCAGCTCGGGGTTGGGTTATGTCCCACCGAGTCGGCTTCTCAAACTGGGGATGCATCATTCCCCCAGGCTCAAGTGTCTTTCTCAGCTCGGGGTTGGTGTAGGCATTGCATTTTTGCATGTGAAACCCGATGATGAGTCTGATTTGGAGGCACTACCTTTTGAGTCACGAAAGCCGCGGGAAACGGATATCGGAAGGGGAAATTCAGAATAAACAAGGTTCACTGTTTTCGTTCGTGCTGCATTCGTGTATGCGTTCGAACGGCAAACAGATTGCGGGCGTTCATGTCGCGTTCGAGGAAGCGTTCGAACGGTGTCGGTAATTCTGGTTTTGCTGCTAGCCTCACACCCCAGCCCATTTAGCTCCCCAAAGCCCATAAAACACATCCCAAATTAAATAAATAAATATTAATTTAAACATTAAACATTAAATAAATTATTTAAACCATTTACCAATTAAATAAAACATATACCAAACTTAAACTAAAATCATGTCTAATTTAAATAATTTGAATATATCATATACTAAAATTAAAAAGAAGATATACCTAATTAAAATCAATCCTAACCAATTAAAGCCAATCAAATATTTGACTTCCTAATCTAATAAGACATCTACCAATTTAAAATAGTTGACTTCCTAATTTAAAATATTTTGTCCCCCCTCAATCTTGTGTATACCATCCTTAGGACTCCTAATTTGGAAACTAGATCTCTTCCTTGTGAGACAAGGGCAAGCCCTAGCTCTCTTCTATATAAACATGCATTAACCTAGCCACACCATCTCTCCACTCTCTCTAATACACGCCCAAGACACCAAGACACTAGACATATACACAAAAAGAGAACAAAGAGCCCTAACGATCTCCTTCATAGCCGAGAGACAAAGAGCACCAACAACCACCATAGCCGAATCCAAAACAAACCAAACTCACCATTAGCCGAATCCAGAACACCAAAATCCTTCAAAGTCGAGACCACCACAAGCAATAACCCTCATTAGCTGAATCAAAACACTCCCCTCCTTCACCGAGAACACATCCCCCCATACAGCCCTTACAACCACTGAAACACCCCCTAACAAACACTCAAAATCAGCCCCCCTAAAACACGCCTAAACAGCCCCTGAATCACCTTAAAACAGCAGCCCAAATCCTCTTAAAACAGTCCATAAAAACCTTAAAAACAGTAACATAAAAACTGCATTCATAATCTTAAAAATAATCACACACAACTGCACTAAGAACCCACACAAACTTGGAACAGTTCATTGAAACATCAAAACAGGTGGCCTGAGCAGTGAACAGCAAAACAGAGGCCGAACAGGAGCAGAACGGAGTTCGAACCGCAAGCAAAACAGCAAAGCAGTGAGCTAGGACGCTAAACCAGTGAACCGGAAAAGTTGAGGAACCGTACCCTTCCGACGTCCGTGAAACGCAAGCCTGAAAGTTGGCTAAAAGGTTAGACCTGAGGGTATCTTTCATATTCGCTTTTGTACTATTTCTTAAATATTGCTTGTGTGATTGTCATGTTGCATGTTGTGGCCTTTGAGTAAATGAATATGCATGAATTATGAGATGTAGTATGTTGTGGCTGTGGAATAAAATGAGAGACGTGTCAACTCTCGCGGTATATCGGATGGAAACCCGGACATAAATTTCATAGCCGATTCCGAATGGACGGTAATATGATCTGTACTCGGGACACAACTCCACGTACCGCTTGAGTAAACGGCACCCTCTTTTGTTTTGTGTTGCTTTTGTTTATTTATTTTTCATCACTTGAATTCTGTATGTTGTTTATTTATGCATGATTCAATCGAGCGCATGGGCTTAGTAAGTGGAATGAAAGATCCCCTATGGGGAGGGGCTAAAGCCCTTTACCATGATGTTTTGTCGCGCCGGTTGATGTGTGTTCGGTTGGATGCAAGATACGTTCAATCGGGTATACTTAGTTTGATGTTATTGTCTTTATCTTTTATGCATGGTTCAATCAAGCGCATGGGCTTAGTAAGTGGAATGAAAGATCCCTTATGGGGAGGGGTTAAAACCCTTTATCACGATGCTTTGCTGCGCCGGTTGATGTGTGTTCGGATTGGATGTAAGATGTGTTCAATCGGGCATACTTGGTTTTGATATGATTGGCTCTATTTTTGTATGTATGATGCGATCGAGCGCATGGGCTTAGTGAGTTAGTCCAAAGGTCCTCTATTTGAGAGACGAAGAGCCTAAAAGGCCACCTTTGTGACACTACTTCGCTGCGCTGGATGAAGTGTGTTTGGGTTGAATGTACGTTCAATTGGGCATACGAAGTCTTACACTTTTATTGTCTTTATTTCATGTGTTGTGATGTGACACGCCTGGGCTTAGTATGTTGGTCTAAAGGTCCTCTCTTTGAGAGACGAAGAGCCTAAAAGGCCACCTTTACGGCAGTACTTCGTCGCGCCCCTTTATTTTGTTGTTTATGTATTGCGTCCCATTTCATGCATCAGGTCTGTTCCCGTTCGAACGCGTTCACGAACGCCATACGAACGTGAGCATTCTGTTTCATTTCCGTTCGAACGCGTTATCAAACGCCATACGAACGCGAACCTTCTGTTTACCGTTCGAACGCATTTACGAACGCTACACGAACGCGAACACACTGAACTGAAACATATTCATCACATGCCATGCATAATTGTTTCTTAGGTGATTTAGTTATGGAACCACACATAGTCATTCTTATCTTTGTGCACATAATAATGAAAAGCATGTTTATTCCATTAGTTGCGTCATGTGCCTTAGTCTTGATTTAATGCATTACGATTCATATACCTATGCCACGATGACTTTGGAGTATTATTTCTTGTGATATATCGGATGGAAACCCAGACATAAATTTCGTAGCCGATTCCGAATGGACGGTAATGCGGTCTGTACTTGGGATACAATTCCACGTATCACTTGGAAAAGTGCTCACATGTATGCTTGTGCGGTTATTATGTATGCTTGTGTTTTTCATGAATATGATATGCTGAATGAAGTTGTATGTTGTTGTTACTTTGAGGTATTTTCAAGCATGTGTTCTTAGATGTGAGATATATGTGAAATGTATGTATAAGTTTTATTTTGTACCCGTGAATTTAGAAGCATGATATTCTTAGAAATAAGTGTTAATTAAGCCTGATTAAATTATCATATAAATCCTTTCATTACAAGTGGCATGAGTAAGGGACCATTTCGAACCCAACGGTTTGAGGTCTTCCCTTGCGAGGGGTGAGTGCGGCCTTAAATCTTTGTCCCGGTTCACAACGGGTGGCGACTCCATTATTCTCCGGTTTAGTCCCTTGTGGCTATTCCGTACTCCCGACCGGGCCGCGAGCCCGGGACAACATGCGTCGCCCCAGATCCTGTGTTCCCACAGTCTGGCGACTCCACTGGGGATAGAGAATCGGCCCCGAAATATTGTCTTGTGATGTTTGGATTTATGTTTTAATTGACCGTGTCTATAGTGGATAAAGTGAGGGTTTAATCAAAGGCATTTTAAGACTAGGTAATGGTTTGGTGTATTCCTTCATTCACTACCTTTCTAGAAGGAAAAGCTGTGAAGGCACCTAGATAGCCATCTACTCATAGCCTATTGTGATGGACTAATTTGGAGGACTCGTTGTTTATTCCTGACAACAAGCGATAAGAGCCTAAGAGGCTTGGGTATTTAAGTGAGCCTCGCTCCACCTTCCCTCTGGGGAATCTACAACGGGAAATCCATTTGACAGTCCATCACACACCATAGCTCATTGGCACATACCTTAGTGTATAAAAAAGGGTGCGCTCACTTGGTTGCTCGAACCCTTGAGTGGGGAGACCTAGTTGTGGGCCATCCTTCACCGGTGAGAGCCTTTGTCTATACTCTTGCTAACCCACCCATAGACCGGGTTGGCTAAAGTAACAATTATTTCCTTGAATATGTGCTTGTGGACCATCCTCATTTGGATGCAGTTGGACTATTGTCAGAAATGCGGGCTTGCTAGGCCATTTAAACTGGGGCAAGTTCGCACCTTATGACTATTAGGCCAAAAGCTTCTGAAATGTTGATAGGCCATTATTGTAGAAATTATTATGTCATGTTTGCATCATCTTTCTTCTATGCTTGTGTTTGGGAACATCGTTGTTTGGATCCATTCGGACCATTTATCATGGGATATGGGCTTGTTGGGCCATTTAAACTGGGACCAGAACGTATTTCATGACTATTGGGCCAAAGGCTTCTAAGTGATTGATGGGCCACTTTGTGATTGTGTTCGGAACGTTACCATTTGGGTTTAGTCGGGCACCTTGTCATGAGATGTGAACTCATTAGGCCATTTAAACTGGGATGGGTTCACTCCCATGACAATTAGCCCGAAAGATTCTAAAATGATAACGGGCCGATTTCCTTGTGAGTTATAATTGATTTGGTATGTTATATATGTTACATGCATCTCATGCACCTCATACATACATATATCATGTTAACACTATCTATATCTAAAAAAGACATCATAGATACCGTTTGGGTTAGAGAATGGACAAGACTCACTAAAAGAACAAGTATGAGTGAATCTGATAATGAGGTGTCCCGTATGGATCAGTTAGAGAACGGTCTCGCCAAGATCACTGAACAGTTGCAAGCTTTGACTACTGCTATGGCTGGTATAGCTGGGTCTCGTGCCGGGGTTAATTCTGGGGATGTGAGGCAAGAGGAATCTCCGAACAGATTGGGGGATGATACCCCCGCTTTTGATGATGATATGGCAGAGTATGCAGCAGGCAGAGTATCTGGGTCTCAGGCAGAGTTACAGAAACTTCGGGATCAGGTTGAGTCGGTTACCCGCAAGAGGAGGGGTAAGAATGAGGATCTGCTGGATTATTACTTTCGAGGAACAGTTGCCGGCACAGTTCAAGATGCCTGATATGGCTAAGTTTAACGGGAATGGGGATCCAAGGGTGCATCTCCGACAGTTTGTATCAGTCATGAGTTCAGTTGGCCTGTCTCAGCGCCAAGTGCAGAAAATGTTTGGAATGTCGCTTGAAGGAGCTCTCGTGGTATGGTACCACAGCTTGGAGAAGAAAGTTAAGGAAGATTAGAGGGAATTGGCGGACGCCTTTCTAAAACAGTATGTCACGGACCTGGAGATTGACTTGTCGCTCCGCGACCTGGAAAATACCAAGCAGATATCATAGATACCTATGTGGATCGCTGGAGGAGCCAGCTTCTGAAAATGCAGACTCGGCCCTCAGAAAAGGACCAGATCAAAATGATCATCAAGGGCACCAAACCCTCTATCTATGGTAAACTGAGGAGGATGACCTCAATGATCAATGACTTTCGACGGTTGAGGGAAAATGTTATGGATATTGAAGAAGAGGAAGTAGAAAATCGGAAGTTCTATGGACAGAATAGAAGGAATTTTGGAGGACCTCCTGAGACCAAGCCCACTACTGCCGAGGTCGCCGCCATCAAGAATAGGCGCTTTTCTAACTTGGGTAGACCCTTGTCCAAAGTACTCGAGAAATTAACCAGGGAAGGACTCTTAAAACCCTTGGAACCTAGACCACTCCCAAATCCTCCTCCACCAAGCCTCAATATGAACCGTTACTGCCATTTCCACCAACAACCCGGTCATGACACCGATAGCTGTACCCGTCTCCGCCATGAGATCCAAGACTTAATTGACTCCCACAAGATATCTGACCCAGAAAGAGAACAACCCAGCACACACAGGAATCCTCTACCAAATTACCACTCCGTCCCACCACCATGATCAACTATTGGTTTGCCTGAAACCTTTGTCCTCCAAACCCTCAACCACAAAGCTTCTCACATGGGATAAGGGATAACGATGATGAAGAACCATGGGCTGAGGAAGAAGGCACTGCTGTTTCTCCTATTTTATCTTGCATTTTAAAAGACATTGATTTTGTTTACCTGTTCGAACTTTTTATCAACAATAATAAAGGCGATCATTTCATTTATCTGCCTAAGTCTATTCCTTTCAAACTTGCAACATGAGTGTATTCAATCTTGGTACTATAACGCTCAGAACAGAAGAAGCAAGCAGAAAAGATAAGTTGGCTATTCAGAAATTGGGAAATGAAGACAGTGAGACTGTTAGGCTTGGAAAAGGAGATGAGTTCACAAAACCAATCAGTGCAGACAGATTGAAGTGGTACTTTGCCTAAGGAAGAAAAGACTGAGCAGTCATCAAGAGGATTGACAGAAGACCTAACCCAACGGGATAGGAAACTCATACATGCATACACGTAACCTATATTGCATCTTTTTGTGTTTGTTCTGTTTTGTGTAAACAGGTGTTGAAGACGGAAAAGAGCGATCAGTAAGCCAATCAGAGATAGTAAAAGCACAGTATTTGATCTGGGCAGTAATCTGAAGATTGAGGTCCCAATGAAGTTAAGTTCCGGGTATGGGTCTCGGGGAGCGAGGCTCCACATCACATCATATCAGCTTGGGGGCAAGGCCCATATCGGCTGAGGAGCAAGGCTCCACATTGTACCAGCTTGGGGGCGAGGCCCATATCGGTTGGGGAGCGAGGCTCCACATCACATCATGTCAGCTTGGGGGCGAGGCCCATATCGGCTGAGGAGCGAGGCTCCACATCATCATCAGTTTGAGGGCGAGGCCCATGTCAGCTAGGGGGCGAGGCCCCACTTCAGTATCAGTTTGAGGGCGAGGCCCATATCATCTTGGGGGCGAGGCCCCATTTCAGTATCAGTTTGAGGGCGAGGCCCATATCAGCTTGGGGGCGAGGCCCCACTTCAGTATCAGTTTGAGGGCGAGCCCATATTAGTTCAGTATCAGTTCACTAAGTATGGCATTCAGACTACAGCGACGCCCTAGGTATGGGGTCAGCACGCCAGGTACGGTATGTAGACTATGTGGATTATGAAGATTGTGTGGATTACCGTGGATTTTGTGGACTACCATAGACTATTAGGGATTATGTGGACTACCGTGGACTACCGAGGATTATTGTGGATCATGTGGACTACCATGGACTATTGTGGATTATGTGGACTACCGAGGACTATCGTGAAGAGTTGTGGAATACCGTGGACTATTGTGGATGACGTGGACTATCGTGGATTATTGTGAAGAGTGGTGGACTACCGTGGACTACCGTGGACTATTGTGAAGAGTTGTGGACTATTGTGGATTACAGTGGATTATGTGGACTACCTTGGACTACCGTGGACTATTGTGAAGAGTTGCGGACAATCATGGACTACTATAAAGAGTTGTGGACTACTGTGGATTACCGTTGAGTATGTGGACTAATGCAACGCCCTAGGTATGGGGTTTAGCACGCCAGAAACAGCACATCATCAAATTCAGTTTGGAGCAGCATCAGCTCAGCTCGAGGCAGCTAGCTAGCCAGGTAAGTAAAAATGCATTGCATAGGCTTTGATAGGACTGTCACTGTCACACACTGCACAAGCCCCATCAAAGTGTGGGCGACTGTAGGCATTGCATTTTTGCATGTGAAACCCGATGATGAGTCTCATTTGGAGGCACTACCTTTTGAGTCACGAAAGCCGCGGGAAACGGATATCGGAAGGGGAAATTCAGAATAAACAAGGTTCACTGTTTTCGTTCGTGCTGCGTTCGTGTATGTGTTCGAACGGCAAACAGATTGCGGACATTCGTGTCACGTTCGAGGAAGCGTTCGAACGGTGTCGGTAATTCTGGTTTTGCTGCTAGCCTCACACCCCAGCCCATTTAGCTCCCCAAAGCCCATAAAACACATCCCAAATTAAATAAATAAATATTAATTTAAACATTAAACATTAAATAAAATATTTAAACCATTTACCAATTAAATAAAACATTTACCAAACTTAAACTAAAATCATGCCTAATTTAAATAATTTGAATATATCATATACTAAAATTAAAAAGAAGATATACCTAATTAAAATCAATCCTAACCAATTAAAGCCAATCAAATATTTGACTTCCTAATCTAATAAGACATCTACCAATTTAAAATAGTTGACTTCCTAATTTAAAATATTTTATCCCCCCTCAATCTTGTGTATACCATCCTTAGGACTCCTAATTGGAAACTAGATCTCTTCCTTGTGAGACAAGGGCAAGCCCTAGCTCTCTTCTATATAAACATGCATTAACCTAGCCACACCATCTCTCCACTCTCTCTAATACACGCCCAAGACACACCATCTCTCTATTATCTTTATATCGCGTATAACCCGCTGCGGGTGTACCTTTATATTCTAGAACACTAAAGTGTTTCATTATATAAAGATGATATTGAGATAAACACATTAGATGTGAATAAAAGAATTTATATTTTGAATATAAATAATATCTCAAATATATAACATGACAATTAAATAGCTCAAACTGATTTGATCAATTAAGAAACTTAATTGTGGCATAGTTGTCAGGGACACTATTAACAAGACTCGTATATCCGCACTTTTGAAGAGCGGGTACCAGGACTAATTTGATTTCAATCAAATAAAGTCTACGAATCTAGTTTATTGGGCAAAGTGCCTAAAACACTATTTACTTGGTAAAAGTGTCAGTGCCACCAATCTGTTAGCCCTAGTTCATAGTGAAGCTAGTGGGCCCATGTCTAGCTAGGCTAGATATGGATATGAATATTTCATGACCTTTACGGATGTGGCATCGTGTTATGGTTATATGTTTCTTTTGAAACACAAATCGGAAACTTTCAAGTTTCGACACGAAATAGACAAACAGATCGGCTAAAGTATTAAATCATTACGGTAAGACCGTAATGGAAAATACTTAACCAATAAATTTCTAGTATATTTGAAAGAGTATAATATTCTTTCAAATGAGGACTCCTCCCGGAACACGTCAGTTTGACGGTGTGTCCTAATAGGATTGACCGAATTTTGTTAGACATAATAAGGTTAATCGCGAGTCGCTCTGAGCTACCATTTCCTTCAACGGATACGCTAAACAGTGCAAGAACTTATTTTGAATAAGGTTCCATAAATATCTGTTTGACAGATAACATATTAGATATGAACATGAAAGAAACTAGGTTTCTCACTCTTGTTAATTTGGGATGCTAGGCATACGTTTGGATGATACCAAACAATAACCCAAATAGGATAAGTGCCAAATGTAGGTAATCCTAGGGATACCATAAGTATTGTACTTATACACCTCACCAGAGAATAATTAGATTATTGCTCACCATGCGATTTTCCTGATAGGAATACCGATATGCAGTGTTAAGTGGGAGGATAGTATAACTCGATGAAAATCGGAGTAATACTGTTCAAGGCACCGAATCTTAATGGAACATAAATAGTTCATCAAGGATGAGACTATTACTATTAATCTTCGAATACACAAGAACCGCGTAGGTCGGAGAGAGTCAGAAAACCACCTGGGGTATGGGTTTCTGATCTCACCTCATAAAGATGTCTATCTTATTGAGGGATACCAACTGACTACGTATGAGGAAGTGATACAAGGTATCGACTCCCTAATATGGCAAAGTGCCATATAATCCGAAATGGATTCCATGTATATCAACCAGTTTGGATACTAGTTGATGTACCATAAGGTATTGTGCCTAATGGTACTTTATGAGTCTTCATCGAAGACGTACATGGATGGCAACATACCAACGTACTAAGCTAGGCTTGTAGCGGAAAGGTATCGTTATCAACATTGTGTTGATTACGACTCAACCTTTTACATGTTGCCACGGTAGATCCATTTGGATAATGCTTGTTATTCGATCCATGTTTGGATTGAAGTAAGCATTAGGTTCTTGGAACTATCGTTTTGATGTAATCATAATAGTTTATGATTTAATTCAAAAATGAAAAGATTCTTGTGTATATAAGAGGGTTAGTGGGAGCGCACTGACAGTGGTTGTCCTATAAAAATAATGATAATAATATAAGTCATTTCATGGAAATGATATTCCCATAAAATAAATATCGGTGAAAGCTTGGCTTTCGAAAGACTCTCCGAGAAACCATACATTGAAAAATATACGAGACCTGGTGTCTCATATGCTTTGAGCATATGGATTCACAAACAGGCCAATCCGAGTGAAAGTCACTGGATTGATGTTAAGAACATCTGTTAGATTCTTAGAGAACTAAGGATGTTGTCTAAGTCTATGGAGAATGAGAACTTGAAGTGACTGGGATCACTGTAGCAAGTTTCCTATAACCGATAAAGACGACTAAAGGTCGCAACGGTACTATACAGTTTGAATAACGGTACAGTGAGCGGGAAATCTTCCAAGCAAGATACTGTTACCGAATAAACAACAAATGTGGGTTAATTGCAACAGCTGAAGCAGCAATTGAAGCCATCTAGGTCAATAACAAATCTAATTAGATTAGATATAGTTCTGTTAGTAGCTGAGCTAGGCGTCAGCACAGGCTAAAGAATTATTGGTCTCATTAACGATCCAGATATATACTTCGATATTCATCTGATTCGTTCGGATCATACATCGTGGCGATGTGATGATCGAATAAATCGCATCAAGATGATAATCATACAAATCCGCTGACGAAAGCTTTTCTCAGCAGTTTGAGCCAACCGTACATAGTTCGGGTGTCAGAGAGTCGAGTGACTGGCTATAGGCCAAGTGGGAGATTGTTGGACAATTATGACCCATAACGTCACTATTTGTACAGATCATGGTGTTGTTGTACAAATTAACTATGTGACAAAAGAGATTGCACTCTTATCATTTGTGATTAGATCACCTAGATATATAAATGATGAGAGGTCCCTATGATTTGTTCCTGGACAGAGAATGATATGAGACAGTATCAGTCCACGTAGGATAAATCATTAAATATCGCTAGTCAGAGTATTATCGAGATTGGACATCGATAAATACATAAAAGACTAGTATTACACTTGTGCGCGTTTGTGAGGGCACAACGACATAGTTCTCATATATTTGGGTATAGGATACTCATGCAAGTGTAGTAGGAGGTTGTGTTTCACCGATGGTACGGGAAACAGCTTCGCTCTGGATAGACCCCCCGGGGAATCCCATTGGTAGTATGACTATGTGTCTATGAGAGTCTGCAATCAGGGTATGTGTATTTGGTCTTAACCTGAGACTTGCACCGCTAATACATACGACAATCGATATACTTTAGTTGAGGTCGTCCAGGGCTTTAACCGGTTCTGTGTACGCCGATACTGGGTATATTGGGAATCGTAGTGTGTTGGGTGTGATGTCAAGACGGAAGTGTCACTCCAGTCATATGGAGATGATGGTCACGTAGGATACAGAACTTGTTCTCTTAATGCTCGAGCTATCGGGATATTATGACAAGGTCATGTATATCCGATTATAGAGACTAGTTACCAGACATCTGATATGTGCTTCGTACGGGGCAGACACAATTCCAGCCCCAGGCCTTGCACGTGAACATCTGATACTGGACAGAAATACGCAATACTTCGGTATACTACGCTTGATATAGATCGCTTATTCCTGTAAGCATGTTTCTGGAGAATTGGGTAGGCATGTCGCTTTGCTAGAAGCCAACCTTGTCTTGTGAATCGGTGTAAACGTAGTACGAGGTACTTACGTGTTCGGATAGTCCGACGACCCGATTTACTGCCAACATATCTGGAGATCTCATGGGTCGCTTCCCGAAGATTCACCGATGATGTATGACTCGCACTTTAATTAATCTGGGATTAATTAGAAGAGAGAGATAAAATTAGTCTGGGATTAATTGCGGAGATATTTATCTGGGATAAAATACTAATTAAAGAAGAGAAACGAATAATTTGAATTAATCGATAAAATAATATATTCGATATATTATACGAATTTGGATTTCGACGCGAAATTAAAATTAGATTTTAATTCGGGCGAACGAATTAATTTAGAATTAATTCGTTAGCAACGTGAATAGTGATTTCGCTAGGCGTAATCATTTAATTACGACGCTACGGAAAATTCGTTAATTTGGAATTAGCGACCCCGAGCCCGAGAGTGATTGCGAGCGCATTCGCATTTCGAATTCGAGCGCGGAACGCAAGATACATGAAGCGTCAAATCGCTAGTCGCATCAATCATCAAATCGCTAGTCGCATCAATCATCAAATCACTTGTCACTTTGAGTGATGTGACATGACATGTTGTTACTTTGATAAAGTGACTTGATGTGAATAGTAAAAGTGATGGGTAAAAGGTGAAAAGCATTGATTGTCTTTTGTTTTTGACTTTTTGGTATTAGGAAAAGTTGGTATTGATGAGTGATAAATGTATCACTATTTCCCACTCATTTAACTTAATATTTTGTATAGTTTCTTGAGTTTTGTGAATATTTTGATGTGTTTTGTGTTATTTTGTAGATAAATAAAGTTTCAGGACATTCTGGAGGTGATTTGAAGCAAAACTGTGAAATTTGGTGAAATTTGGCAAAAAGGGTATTTTGATAATTTTGGACGTCCCGACACAAATTTTGGGCATTCCGACACCAAAATAAAGTTTCAAGATATTCTGGAGGTGATTTGGAGCAAAATTGTGAAATTTGGCGAAAAGGGTATTTTGGTAATTTTGGGCATCCCGACACCGAGGGTATTTTAGTAATTTAACCACCATGCCACGTGTCAAAGATTCAACGAGCCGTCATTTTTAGCACACCATGCCACGTGTCGAAAATTCAGCGATCCAAAAAAAATAATAATAAAAAAATAAAAATCAGAAAAATAATAAAAAAATAAAAATCAGAAAAATAATAATAAAAAATTAGATTTTTTTGCCTATAAATAGATTTCAAATTTTTAGTTTCAAATGTACCTCTTCCTCTGAAATCCTTATAAATAAATTGAGAGTTCTTTTCTTTAGTCTCTTTTATTCAGTTTTATTTACGCTTTGTAGTAGTAATTCTATTTTTCCATGAGGGAGTAACCTCACCATGCTGAGGTAATAAGGTAATTCTTTTACTTTTACTATTTAGATTAATCTCCCTTAAAATATAATATATAAACTATTTAAAATCTGAATTAATAAAGGATACCGCCATTCTAGGACGGTTGGTTTAAGTTTATATTTCTGTTCCGCCTTATGGCTGGTATATTTGAATTTGACTTAATCAGGATACCGCCATTCCAGACGGTTGGTTTAAAATATCACAAGATTATATATTATATTATTGGGAGATATCTAAATAGTAAATAGTAGAAGTTAATTCCTTTTACCTTAGCATTTCTTTTTATTACTTTTCAGCAATTTCATTTTCTGTCTTTTAAGTTTATATCAGCTTTAGTTATGTGTTGTAACTAAGTTAAATATCTAGGGTTGTGATAAAATCTAATATCACCGATTTAAAAAGGGTTAGATTATAGTTTGGGTAATTAAAGAATTATTTGTTGAGTCATAACCTTAATGCCTTTTTATTAACTGATCACTAATAAAATTGATTAGATAAAACTTAAAATGAACTAGACATAGAGATTTTAAGTTTAAAGACCTTATACTCACAACCCACGATCTTCTTTAAGGATAGATAAACTTTTAATAGATTTCCTTACAGGATAGACATATACCTGTCGGGCGGGGGTAATCAATAATTGGAATTTAATCTTAATGAATCTAGGTAATTTAATTGACATAGACATATGGTTCAATTTGATTATTCTAGGTATTTGTAAATGACCATCGGAAGAGGCTTGTACATAATTTAGTGTTCCAGATTAATAATTCAATATTTTACCTAACTATGATATAACTACTTCATCTTTTAAAAGATATTAGAAAGATTCGCAACCCTAATCTTTGAGTCTTTTATTTTCCTTAGTATTTTCTTTTGTCTTTTTATTTATTTATTATTTAGCAAATCTACAAAGCAGATCATTTCAAGCAATCATTCACTTCTCCCTCAATTAGATCTTTGTAAATAAATAGTATCAACAACTAATAACAATAGTAGGAATTAAGTCCTCGTGGGATCGATATTTTTATACTACTTGAACGATACGTGCGCTTGCGTTATACGTGTGTGTTTACGCCGGTCAAGTTTTTGGCGCCGTTGCCGGGGACTTATATTTCTTGAGTTATTAATTTTGAAGCTATCTAATTTACTTGTATCTAATTTTCTTTATTATTATCTGTACTTTTTATTTTCTCTTTTGTTTTCAGGTGATTAAAAAAAAATGGAACATTTTGAAAGATTACGAGTTTTACTAGAAAAAGATACACCTCAAATCCGTGAGCAACAATCTAGTTTTCTGAGGCCTGTTGTCCAGCCCAACAACTATCACTGGAAGCCAGAACCAAGCAACACTACATTTGCTCATCAGAATGAATTGGGGAGATGTGTAATATGTGATGGTAACCACCCGAGCGATCAATATATATACATTTCAGAGTGGCAGAATTATTGGAATCATTCAAGGTATGTAGAATCATCACATTTTCCATCTTATCCACCATCCATCTATGATCTTATCAAGAACCAGATCCATCAGAGGAAGATCAGTTGATTCACATGCTCAAAAATTTGTTCGAGGAACGGGAAGCTCAATTTAATGTAAAAATTCAGAGTCAAGCGGCGTCTATACAGAGGATGAGAGATCAAGTTAGACAATTAACAGATAACCTGAATCACATATCTCACGAAGCAAATTCAAATAATACTGAAGAAGCCTTTGAATATCCTGAGATTCATCATGACATCATAACAGAGGACGAGGCTGAGCAGTATCAAGAATCAGAGGTATCAGTTCAGGAACCTGCACCAACAAAGTCTCAATTTGATTTTTATTATTCTGACTCTGACGAGGATGAAGAAGCTGAGTTACTTGTACCAACTGCACCAACACGGAAGGATGAAACTTTCCACCCTCAGAATGCAGATCTTGGAGAATGCTTTGCACTAATGTTTGAAGACGATCTACCTAAGCCAATCAGCTCACTCAGATCAGAGGATGAAGACCTAAAATCTGATATTTCTTTACATTCTCACATTGATATAATAGGAGCATGTATTTCACAAATGACAGATGAAGAACTGAATGCTGAGATCCTAAAATTCATTTGTGAAGAAAAGGTGGAGCAAGAAGCAGAGCAAATGGAGGAGCAATTGTCAGACAAAATTAAAGATACAGTGAATTCAGGCGAAACATCACTGTTTTGGGGAGTACAATTTAGTGATATTACCAGAAGTTTGACAGAATGGAAATTCCATTCCAAGTCAAGCACCATACAAGACCTCCTGATTTTCTTTTTTCTTTTCAGGAATCACTGGAGCAACAAAGATTAAAAAGGTGGCACAAGCATGAATGAGACAAAACTCTTTTTGCCACTTTACCGTTGGAAGAGACCCTTCAAAAGCAACGCACATGGGAATGTCTTTAATCGGACATCCAAAACGACGTGCTGAAACCGCCTTGATAGATGGATTTCAGTCACGTCTGGCTGAAGACGAAAAATTTAGCGCTAGCAGGAAGGCAACCCATGCAATTTGTTATAATTTCTATTTTTATTTTATGTATACATGTTGTAGAGTTTTATTTTGTGTGTTATTTTTGTAGGAAAAGCACAAACGGAGCATTTTAAGACAGAAGGAATGGTGTTTGGCAAGAATAAGAGATAATTCATTAGCGATGGCTGAGTAAGGAATGAAATATTGAGACACATCCTAATGGATTTATATACCAAACGAGTGGCGTATTGCGTACACAATTCTGTTGCCTTAATTATTGCTTTGATTTGCTTTTCTTTTGTTATTTTCTTTATTTTCGTAGACATGATCCATACTTTTTGACCTTTCACGATTTCTTTTGTTTTATTTTGCTAACAAGCTTCCTTTGGAAGATACTAATGCTATTATTACTCACCCTTTTTCAGGTATTATAAATTCAGCCCGTCATTGCACCTTTGGAGGCATTCAGAGTTAAGAAAGAAATACATAAAAAAATGGAAGCCACTTCAAGAAGACGAGTTGAAAACATCTGTGTGTTTTGCGGTAGTAGTGTTGGTACTAAACCACAATACATAGAAGCAGCACAAGAATTGGGTCGAGTCTTAGCTGCAAGGAATATGCATTTAATATATGGCGGAGGCAATCTTGGACTTATGGGGATCGTTTCAAAGGTCGTACAAGAAGGAGGCAGTCATGTTTTGGGAATCATCCCAAAACCCTTGGCAGATGCAAATGATTGAACCATCAAACGGAGAGGAACTGATCGTGCCAGGTATGTCTGAACGACTGGTAGAAATGATTAATCGTTGATGCTTTTATTGCTTTGCCAGGTGGCTTAGGCACACTGGAGGAAATTTTTATAGTGTTATCTTGGGCAAACTTGAACATACACCAGAAACTGATTGGGCTGTTTAACGTTGATGGATTTTAATGATTTTCTTTGTGTGTTTCTTGATGATGCCGGAGAAATGGGTTCGTGTCAAAACCTATGAAAGAACTCCTCTATACTGCCAGAACTGCTCCGGATCTAATAGACCAACTCTTAGCCCATGAACCACAAGTTGACCCTGTCATTTCAAAGATAAATTGGTCTGAGGACGATCGTGGTAAAAAGCGTCGAATAAATCTGGATCTTAACCTTTAATTTTCTTGTAGTAATTCAGCTAACCAGGTACTATCTTCTAACTCTTCTTCTTCTACTGTTTAAGACATTGGGGACATGTCTCATTTAGGTTTGGGGGTGGGGAATAGTTAATAGTATCTTGTTTATAGTTTGTGTGTTATTTTTAGTCCAAAATTTTTTCGAAAAATACAAAAAAAATTAAAAAATTAATAAAAACAAAGGGCATATTTAAAGCTAGGTGATGGTTTGGTGTCTTCCTTCACTCACTACCTTTTTATAAGGAAAAGCTGTGGAGGCACCTAGATAATCATTCACTTGTAGCGTGTTGTGACAGACTAGTTTGGAGAACTCGTTGTTTATTCCTGACAACAAGCGATAAGAGCCTAAGGGGCTTGGGTATTTAAGTGAGCCTCGCTCCACCTTCCCTCTGGGGAATCTACAACGGGAAGTCCATTCGACAGTTAGTCACACACCATAAATTCGTTGGCACGTACCATAAGGTATAAAAAAGGTGCGTTCACTTGGTCGCTTGAACCCTTAAGTGGGGAGTCCTAGTTGTGAACAATTCTTTGTCAACGTGAGCCTTTGATTAAACTTCTAAAACCACATGTAAATTATAGTTATATGACCAGTAGAAATGTTTTGTTGTTATGTTGATTAAAAAGATGAAATTGGTAAGAAATAGCTGTGTAAGGAATTTCCACTCCTGAGACGTATTTCAAACCTAATTCAAAACAAGTTAATTTTTGTTTATTCACTTTTGAATTATTTAATCTGTAAATTCTCCATAAAACTGACTAAAATTGATCTTCATATACTTAGTTGGCAGATATTATCAACATGCATAGTAACATACGAACATAGGATAAAATTGAAAAGATTGTAATATTCAGTGCTATAGTTTAATTGGAGAAGCATCTCAAAAAAAGTGATGGAATAAAAAAAAAAAAATCTGAGATTCGAGTTATTAAGTCTGTAAGGGTATTTTAATACCTAGTGCCCTAAAACCAACTGGTTTGGGAGTCACTGGCCCAACACTCGCTACATGGATCAAAAAGATGATATAAAAAAAAAATACATATATCTGAAGTCTGAGTAATTAAGTCATTAGGGGTGTCTTAACACCTGATGCCCTAAAGCCAACTGGTTTGGGAGCCACCGACCTAAAGCTCGCTACATAGATGGAAGATATTGTATATAAATAAAAAATAGAGAAAAGAAAAAAATCAAAGAAAAAATCAAAAAAATCAAAAAAAATTATTCCATTACTACAAAAGGTGTGAAATCTGATAAAACTTTAGGACAAAAATATTACTCTCTTATCAACTGCACTTATGACTGTTATGGGCGAAATGAGTTGTTTAATATTATGTTGGCTGTGTATATGAAGAAATGGTAAAAATAATCGGAGAATTTACTTATTCAGTAATTAGAATGAAATAAAACAACTAATAAACTTGGAGTAGAAGTTTCACCTAATTAGTCACTAACTTCTTTATTCTATTTTCTCTTGTCTTTTTGCTTTTGTGTGCATTAGTTTCACTTCCTTTTTACTTTTATAAAATGTTTGTGGGTATCATTGCTGTAAATCCTCACGAGACTACAACTCGTCCACTAGGGACACCTAGGGGTTTAAAGGCTTGTTGCATATGCTAAATGCAATCGTGATCCCTACGAAAAAGGCTTAGTTAAATTTACTTTGTTATTTTATTTTGCTCGAGTACTAGCAAAATGTTAGGTTTGGGGGTGTGAAGAGTGATAAATGTATCACTATTTCCCACTCATGTAACTTAATATTTTGTATAGTTTCTTGCGTTTTGTGAATATTTTGATGTGTTTTGTGTTATTTTGTAGATAAATAAAGTTTCAGGACATTCTGGAGGTGATTTGAAGCAAAACTGTGAAATTTGGTGAAATTTGGCAAAAAGGGTATTTTGGTAATTTTGGACGTCCCGACACAAATTTTGGTAATTTTGGGCATTCCGACACCAAAATAAAGTTTCAGATATTCTGGAGGTGATTTGGAGCAAAATTGTGAAATTTGGCGAAAAGGGTATTTTGGTAATTTTGGGCATCCCGACACCGAGGGTATTTTAGTAATTTAACCACCATGCCACGTGTCAAAGATTCAACGAGCCGTCATTTTTAGCACACCATGCCACGTGTCGAAAATTCAGCGATCCAAAAAAAAAATAATAAAAAATAAAAATCAGAAAAATAATAAAAAATAAAAATGAGAAAAATAATAATAAAAAATTAGATTTTTTTGCCTATAAATAGATTTCAAATTTTTAGTTTCAAATGTACCTCTTCCTCTGAAATCCTTATAAATAAATTGAGAGTTCTTTTCTTTAGTCTCTTTTATTCAGTTTTATTTACGCTTTGTAGTAATAATTCTATTTTTCCATGAGGGAGTAACCTCACCATGCTGAGGTAATAAGGTAATTCTTTTACTTTTACTATTTAGATTAATCTCCCTTAAAATATAATATATAAACTATTTAAAATCTGAATTAATAAAGGATACCGCCATTCTAGGACGGTTGGTTTAAGTTTATATTTCTGTTCCGCCTTATGGCTGGTATATTTGAATTTGACTTAATCAGGATACCGCCATTCCAGACGGTTGGTTTAAAATATCACAAGATTATATATTATTTATTGGGAGATATCTAAATAGTAAATAGTAGAAGTTAATTCCTTTTACCTTAGCATTTCTTTTTATTACTTTTCAGCAATTTCATTTTCTGTCTTTTAAGTTTATATCAGCTTTAGTTATGTGTTGTAACTAAGTTAATATCTAGGGTTGTGATAAAATCTAATATCACCGATTTAAAAATGGTTAGATTATAGTTTGGGTAATTAAAGAATTATTTGTTGAGTCATAACCTTAATGCCTTTTTATTAACTGATCACTAATAAAATTGATTAGATAAAACTTAAAATGAACTAGACATAGAGATTTTAAGTTTAAGACCTTATACTCAACAACCCACGATCTTCTTTAAGGATAGATAAACCTTTAATAGATTTCCTTACAGGATAGACATATACCTGTCGGGCGGGGGTCAATAATTGGAATTAATCTTAATGAATCTAGGTAATTTAATTGACATAGACATATGGTTCAATTTGATTATTCTAGGTATTTGTAAATGACCATCGGAAGAGGCTTGTACATAATTTAGTGTTCCAGATTAATAATTCAATATTTTACCTAACTATGATATAACTACTTCATCTTTTAAAAGATATTAGAAAGATTCGCAACCCTAGATCTTTGAGTCTTTTATTTTCCTTAGTATTTTCTTTTGTCTTTTTATTTATTTATTTATTTAGCAAATCTACAAAGCAGATCATTTCAAGCAATCATTCACTTCTCCCTCAATTAGATATTTGTAAATAAATAGTATCAACAACTAATAACAATAGTAGGAATTAAGTCCTCGTGGGATCGATATTTTTATACTACTTGAACGATACGTGCGCTTGCGTTATACGTGTGTGTTTACGCCGGTCAGGTATATATATTTTATTTGTTTTTGGAAAATAAATAAATAATATATATTACAATTTTTCTCTCCCTCCTTTTATAAAAATTTGGTCTTCTCTCTCTCTCCCTTGTGAGATACGGTTTTGGTCATTTTGGAGCCAAAATTTCTTCTTCCTTCTCTCTCGGCTTTGAGCCATTTTCATCTTCTTCTTCTCCATTTTCTTGGGCGTGAGAAGCAAGGATGAAGACTTAGTGCTAGCACACACACATGGGTTATATTATGGTGATAGGGAAACAAATTTATGAGCTTGGATTTGTTTTTGGAGCTTGTGGGGTAACTCCCGGATTGGATTTTGGTTATTCGGTTTGATCCGAGTTGACCAAAAGTCCACGCCTTGAAGAAATTAATTAAAAGCCCATTGGACTTTAATTAAATTAATATTGGATATTAATCGGGCTTTGAGACCCGTAACGATTAAATTTAGAATTTAAGTCTTAAAGGTTTATTTAATAAAGTGTAATATTTATTTGGAATTAAATAGAGAATTAGAATTAAATGTGTATTAATTGGATTTAATTATGTAATTTAATTTAATTCGAAGAAATTGTACTTTGAGTACGTTTTTGCAAAACGAGTTTGACTCGAACAAAATCAAATCGTTGTTTGAACATTGGATGATCACTAATTATCAGATTAATTAATTGGATTAGATTGATTGATAACATGCTTGTATGAATACATGGTTGCGATGCATGAATAATGTATATCGGATGGATATTAGTCGGGTGGGACAATTTTGGAAATTGTAATAAATTTGATTTATTAATTGGACCTGCGTGTCCAGCCTTATCACCTGTATTCTCATTGTATTTCTCTTCTCACCTATTCCCCTCAATGTAAATGAGGTTTCTTTAGAAGTGTAGTGTAACGGGTAGAAGTAATACAAGTGCTAGCTGGAGAGAGAAAGAGAGAGATTTGATCTAGGATCAATGTAAAATATCCATCCGCATATCATTATTATTTTATTTCATATGCGCTTTATTATGTATTTAGAATGCATGTTTAAGGGTGTATGATGATGAGACCTTAACAAAGATAATAAATTGGTTGCCAATTTGCACGCGAAAAACCCTCGCTCAATATTAAGCGTCTTTCCTTCCATTGAGGGATTCTCACTCAAGATCCGAGACTGGCATTGGGTTGTTGGCCAAAGTCAAGCCCTTTGTCCATCAAAGATGTGTTTGAATCACGAGAGTTTTGTTCCATATTGGTGTCATGTCCAAGTTGTGGTTTGTTGGCCAAAGTCAATACCACTTCTTGTCCATCGACATTGATTACGAAGCTTTCCATGGTCAATGGGTCGCGCTTGACTGGGATCACTAAGTTTGTTGTGCCAAAGCCAAGGCTTAGTTGATTCAGAGGAAAATGTTAGGTAATACATTAGATGTATTGGCATAAATAAGATATATGTTTCGGATTTGGATATCCTCCTACCGGATCTAGGAATTGGATTGGATCCAATTGATCTTAGAGATCTACCTAGTTAATTATCATACAATTTGTTGGCCAAAGTCAAGATTGTGTGATATTTAACGGGATCCTAGCCCACTAGGAAACGCGGTTTCCCGAGTACTCGACAGAGGGTTAGAGGCTCGCCGAAAAATAGTGGGAGACAAGAATTGAATTTGCAATACTCGTTCAATTACTCGCCATACGCGCTCATTTAAATTATTTCGTCGTTAGATTAAATGTTAGTTGGACTAATATTTAAAATGTTGTTTTTAATAAACAATTGGACTATATTATAGTGATTATATATAATTGGAATATTAATCATTTATTTGAATTAATTAATTTCAGTTTACAATTGATTTTATAATTGGATTATAGTAATCAATGTAATTGAGGTTAATTAATTTAGATTATATTTGATTATATAGTTGGACTATTATAATCATTATAATAAATAGTACCACAAATCGTTGATTAAATAGTTGGACTATTAGAATCAAGATATAAATAGAAAGATTAACATTTAAAACATAATACTGGGGAAAATGTATTTAAATGGTTTAATTTTCAAATTGGGAATAATTTCATGATGGTCCTGGAAAAATAATAAGTTATTTTATTTGATAAAATAATATATTAAGCCTAAGCCTGGAGTTAAGCAAATAAGTGGAACATGATATTTGGAATATTCATGTAATGATAACTTTAGTGCTTAATCCATAATACTTGTCATATAGACTCCTTAATTTCTTTATCAGAACTAAGGATTAGATTCTTAAAGTATGATATTGAAATTGAAGGATATTAAGATCTTGTAAGTACTTTTAAAATTGCAATAAATAATTCTTGGAGAATTAATGACTATTCTCAAGGAGACAAAGTCAAAGTTTGCAATTAGGCAAGTTGTGCAAGGCACACCTTACTTCAATATTCTAGAAACCCAAGGCTTGGCCAAAGGCGACTGGAACATTGAAAATGACAAAGGCAAAAACATTATAATCTTCTAGGAAGATAAAAGGACATATCCCAAGAAGGAATTGAAGACGAGCAAGGCTCTTACTTCAAAAATGATTGTCATAATTATGTTCACAGCTAGTATTAAATTAGATTTTAGATATATAGTGTGGGTAATAAAAAAAAATATATATAATTGATGTTCAGAATCTGTTTTGAACAGTGATACTAACATCATTGAGATAATCTGCGAATTGAAAACATGACGAAAGTCGCTGTTTTAACCGTAAATACCTAAGTTTAGGAACTACCCTTAGGTTTGTACCTAAATTTGGAAACTGTTATAATGTAACTAGTTTGACTAGAAACATTATCTTTATATCGCGTATAACCCGCTGCGGGTGTACCTTTATATTCTAGAACACTAAAGTGTTTCATTATATAAAGATGATATTGAGATAAACACATTAGATGTAAATAACAGAATTTATATTTTGAATATAAATAATATCTCAAATATATAACATGACAATTAAATAGCTCAAACTGATTTGATCAATTAAGAAACTTAATTGTGGCATAGTTGTCAGGGACACTATTAAACAAGACTCGTATATCCGCACTTTTGAAGAGCGGGTACCAGGACTAATTTGATTTCAATCAAATAAAGTCTACGAATCTAGTTTATTGGGCAAAGCGCCTAAAACACTATTTACTTGGTAAAAGTGTCAGTGCCACCAATCTGTTAGCCCTAGTTCATAGTGAAGCTAGTGGGCCCATGTCTAGCTAGGCTAGATATGGATATGAATATTTCGTGACCTTTACGGATGTGGCATCGCGTTATGGTTATATGTTTCTTTTGAAACACAAATCGGAAACTTTCAAGTTTCGACACGAAATAGACAAACAGATCGGCTAAAGTATTAAATCATTACGGTAAGACCTTAATGGAAAATACTTAACCAATAAGTTTCTAGTATATTTGAAAGAGTATAATATTCTTTCAAATGAGGACTCCTCCCGGAACACGTCAGTTTGACGGTGTGTCCGAATAGGATTAACCGAATTTTGTTAGACATAATAAGGTTAATCGCGAGTCGCTCTGAGCTACCATTTCCTTCAACGGATACGCTAAACAGTGTAAGAACTTATTTTGAATAAGGTTCCATAAATATCTGTTTGACAGATAACATATTAGATATGAACATGAAAGAAACTAGGTTTCTCACTCTTGTTAATTTGGGATGCTAGGCATAGTGTTTGGATGATACCAAACAAGAACCCAAATAGGATAAGTGCCAAATGTAGGTAATCCTAGGGATACTATAAGTATTGTACTTATACACCTCACCAGAGAATAATTAGATTATTGCTCACCATGCGGTTTTCCTGATAGGAATACCGATATGCAGTGTTAAGTGGGAGGATAGTATAACTCGATGAAAACGAAGTAATAAAATACTGTTCAAGGCACCGAATCTTAATGGAACATAAATAGTTCATCAATGATGAGACTATTACTATTAATCTTCGAATACACAAGAACCGCGTAGGTCGGAGAGAGTCAGAAAACAACCTGGGGTATGGGTTTCTGATCTCACCTCATAAAGATGTCTATCTTATTTAGGGATACCAACTGACTACGTATGAGGAAGTGATACAAGGTATCGACTCCCTAATATGGCAAAGTGCCATATAATCCGAAATGGATTCCATGTATATCAACCAGTTTGGATACTAGTTGATGTACCACAAGGTATTGTGCCTAATGGTACTTTATGAGTCTTCAAGGAAGACGTACATGGATGGCAACATACCAATGTACTAAGCTAGGCTTGTAGCGGAAAGGTATCGTTATCAACATTGTGTTGATTACGACTTAACCTTTTACATGTTGCCACGGTAGATCCATTTGGATAATGCTTGTTATTCGATCCATGTTGGATTGAAGTAAGCATTAGGTTCTTGGAACTATCGTTTGATGTAATCATAATAGTTTATGATTTAATTCAAAAACGAAAAGATTCTTGTGTATATAAGAGGGTTAGTGGGAGCGCACTGACAGTGGTGTCCTATAAAAATAATGATAATAATATAAGTCATTTCATGGAAATGATATTCCCATAAATAAATATCGGTGAAAGCTTGGCTTTCGAAAGACTCTCCGAGAGAAACAGTACATTGAAAAATATACGAGACCTGGTGTCTCATATGCTTTGAGCATATGGATTCACAAACAGGCAATCCGAGTGAAAGTCACTGGATTGATGTTAAGAACATCTGTTAGATTCTTAGAGAACTAAGGATGTTGTCTTAGTCTATGGAGAATGAGAACTTGAAGTGACTGGGATCACTGTAGCAAGTTTCCTATAACCGATAAAGACGACTAAAGGTCGCAACGGTACTATATAGTTTGAATAACGGTACAGTGAGCGGGAATCTTCCAAGCAAGATACTGTTACCGAATAAACAACAATGTGGGTTAATTGCAGCAGCTGAAGCAGCAATTGAAGCCATCTGGGTCAATAACAAATCTAATTAGATTAGATATAGTTCTGTTAGTAGCTGAGCTAGGCGTCAGCACATGCTAAAGAATTTGGTCTCATCAACGATCCAGATTATACTTTGATATTCATCTGATTCGTTCGGATCATACATCGTGGCGATGTGATGATCGAATAAATCGCATCAAGATGATAATCATACAATCCGCTGACGAAAGCTTTTCTCAGCAGTTTGAGCCAACCGTACATAGTTCGGGTGTCAGAGAGTCGAGTGACTGACTATAGGCCAAGTGGGAGATTGTTGGACAATTATGACCCATAACGTCACTATTTGTACAGATCATGGTGTTGTTGTACAAATTAACTATGTGACAAAAGAGATTGCACTCTTATCATTTGTGATTAGATCACCTAGATTTAAATGATGAGAGGTCCCTATGATTTGTTCCTGGACAGAGAATGATATGAGACAGTATCAGTCCACGTAGGATAAAACATTAAATATCCCTAGTTATAGTATTATCGAGATTGGACATCGATAAATACATAAAAGACTAGTATTACACTTGTGCGCGTTTGTGAGGGCACAACGACATAGTTCTTATATATTTGGGTATAGGATATCATGCAAGTGTAGTAGGAGGTTGTGTTTCACCGATGGTACGGGAACAGCTTCGCTCTGGATAGACCCCCCGGGGAATCCCATTGGTAGTATGACTATGTGTCTATGAGAGTCTGCAATCAGGGTATGTGTATTTGGTCTTAACCTGAGACTTGCACCGCTAATACATACGACAATCGATATACTTTAGTTGAGGTCGTCTAGGGCTTTAACCGGTTCTGTGTACGCCGATACTGGGTATATGGGAATCGTAGTGTGTTGGGTGTGATGTCAAGACGGAAGTGTCACTCCAGTCATATGGAGATGATGGTCACGTAGGATACGGAACTTGTTCTCTTAATGCTCGAGCTATCGGGATATTATGACAAGGTCATGTATATCCGATTATAGAGACTAGTTACCAGACATCCGATATGTGCTTCGTACGGGGCAGACACAATTCCAGCCTCAGGCCTTGCACGTGAACATCCGATACTGGACATAAATACGCAATACTTCGATATACTACGCTTGATATAGATCGCTTATTCCTGTAAGCATGTTTCTGGAGAATTGGGTAGGCATGTCGCTTTGCTAGAAGTCAACCTTGTCTTGTGAATCGGTGTAAACGTAGTACGAGGTACTTACGTGTTCGGATAGTCCGACGACCCGATTTACTGCCAACATATCTGGAGATCTCATGGGTCGCTTCCCGAAGATTCACCGATGATGTATGACTCGCACTTTAATTAATCTGGGATTAATTAGAAGAGAGAGATAAAATTAATCTGGGATTAATTTCGGAGATATTTTATCTGGGATAAAATACTAATTAAAGAGAGAGAACGATTAATTTGGAATTAATCGATAAAATAATATATTCGATATATTATACGAAATTGGATTTCGACACGAAATTAAAATTAGATTTTAATTCGGGCGAACGAATTAATTTAGAATTAATTCGTTAGCAATGTGAATAGTGATTTCGCTAGGCGTAATAATTTAATTACGACGCTACGGAAAATTCGTTAATTTGGAATTAGCGACCCCGGGCCCGAGAGTGATTGTGAGCGCATTCGCATTTCGAATTCGAGCGCGGAACGCAAGTCACATCAAGCGTCAAATCGCTAGTCGCATCAATCATCAAATCACTTGTCACTTTGAGTGATGTGACATGACATGTTGTTACTTTGATAAAGTGACTTGATGTGAATAGTAAAAGTGATGGGTAAAAGGTGAAAAGCATTGATTGTCTTTTGCTTTTGACTTTTTGGTATTAGGAAAAGTTTGGTATATATATTTTATTTGTTTTTGGAAAATAAATAAATAATATATATTACAATTTTTCTCTCCCTCATTTTATAAAAATTCGGTCTTCTCTCTCTCTCCTTTGTGAGATACGGTTTTGGTCATTTTGGAGCCAAAATTTCTTCTTCCTTCTCTCTCGGCTTTGAGCCATTTTCATCTTCTTCTTCTCCATTTTCTTGGGCGTGAGAAGCAAGGATGAAGACTTAGTGCTAGCACACACACATGGGTTATATTATGGTGATAGGGAAACGAATTTATGAGCTTGGATTTGTTTTTGGAGCTTGAAACTTGGAGCTTCAATGGTGGTCTTCCATGGCCGAATCTTGAAGACTAATGGAGCATCAAAACCGTGCACCCACTGACCTTGGAAGCCATGGCCGAACTTTCAACAAGGAGGAAAAGGCTTGTGTTCTTTGATGCATCAAATCCAATCATTGTGAGTATATGTTTCCGCCATTATCCTTTGATGTATTCATGCGTTTTTATGCTTGATTTCATGATCTTGGGACCTAATATAGAAACTCAACAATGGTATCAGAGCTTTGGTCAAGCATGAAAAAAAGTTAGGGTTTGAATTGGGTAAAATGAATTGAAGCATGATTTGGTTGAATTGATTAATTAAGTATGCTTGTATATTGATGAATTGATGTTGTGCATGATCAATTTGAAGAAATTTTGTTTGGAACAAATTTCCCCAATTTTTGTGTTAGGCCAAAATTGACAAATTTGGGTAAACTTGATTTTGAGCATGTTTAATGAAATTGGATGATTTAGAATGCTTAAAGTATGTTTAATTGAGGATTGATTGGGTCAATTTGTTGAAAATTAGTTTGGAACAATTTTCCCCAAATTGCTTAAGTTGGCCGAATACAATAGCCTATATTGTCTTGGAATTTTTTGATTTTTTCTTCATTGGATGACTTGGAAATCATTATGGGATGTTGATTTTATGTTTGATTGGGTTCAATTGGATTGAATTTGATTTGGGCATAATTTCCCTCTTTGGCCGAGACTTTAGCATGTATATTTGGGTTTGATTTTGATCAAATTATGTTTAACATGATTCCATGATGTTAAGCATGATTAATTGGACAAATTTGGTGTTTTGGAAACTTTGATTTGGGTAATTAATAATGCTATGCACTTTGTTTAATTGAATTGTAAAATTGGATTTTGTAATTTAATTAAAATGGGCCTTAAAATTGTATTTGGACTTTTAAAGTTGTTATTGGGTTTATTGGACTTTGTTGTACAAAGTTGTTTTAGGCCAAAATTGGTTGGATCCAATTAGGCCCAAAACCGCTTCCAAAAGGCCCAAATGCGACTAATGAACCTTTAAAGTTTAATTTTCGAGGCCGTCGACGGCAGATCCGAGAGGAAAATTCAGACCTAACTGGGAAGGACCTTACATAGTGCAGAAGGTAATGGGAAATGGGGCAGTGAAGTTATCAGACTTGGAAGGAAATGAGTTCACCGAGCCGATCAACGTGGACAGATTGAAATAGTACTTTTCCTGAGGGAGAAATGACCGAGTAGTCACCTAGGGAATTGGCCGAAGACCTAACCCAACAGAGTAGGAAAATCATTCATGCATACACGTAACATTGCATTTTTTCCGTGTTTGTTTTTGTGTTGCGTTCGCAGGTTCGAAGAAAAGAGAAAGCGGCAGAAATGAGCCAAACAGCGTCAACGCAGTTTCAGTTTTGGGGATGAGTCACAAGGGGGGAGGCCCACATCGGTATCAGTCTGGGGGCGAGGCCCACGTCAGTATCAGTCTGGGGCGAGGCCCACATTAGTATCAGCTTATGGACGAGGCCCACTTTTGTCAGCGGTGTTGGGTAGAGGTGCCCAGGGTCGAGGTGCCTCCGTTGTCGGTTGTAGTTCCGGGATGCGTCCCAGGGTCGAGGTGCCTACTACATCATCAGTTTGAGGGCGAGGTCCCTATTATCAGCGGTGTTGGGTCGAGGTGCCCAGGGTCGAGGTGCCCCCATTGTCGGTTGTAGTTTCGGGATGCGTCCCAGGGTCGAGGTGCCACTACATAATCAGTTTGAGGGCGAGGTCCCCTATTGTCAGCGGTGTTGGGTCGAGGAGCCCAGGGTCGAGGTGCCCCCATTGTCGGTTGTAGTTCCGGGATGCATCCCAGGGTCGAGGTGCCCACTACATCATCAGTTTGAGGGCGAGGTCCCTATTGTCAGCGGTATTGGGTCGAGGTTCCCAGGGTCGAGGTGCCACACACTGTACAAGTCCCATCAAAGTGGGGGCAACTGTAGGCATTGCATTTTTGCATGTGAAAACCCGATGATGAGTCTCAGTTGGAGGCACTACCTTTTAAGTCGTGAAAGCCGCGGGAAACGGACGTCGGAAGAGAGGAGTCAAGAATTGACTCATATTCGGGTTAAGTTCGCTAGTTTTGGTTGTCCATTTTAAAAATTATTCCCGGCCCAAAATACTCACAAATCACCTAACCTCGGCCTAAAATCCCCGCAAGCCCCTTGGCCTTGACCTAAACTCCCCACAAGTCAACACACCTAGCCCACACAAACAAAACCCACCAACCAAAGGCCCACACGCCCCAACCAAGGCCCACACGCCCATTTACCTAATACACACCCAATTAAATCAATATTAAGTTAAATATTAATTAGATAATGTATTAAATAAAATATTTAATTAAGTCATATACCAAATTAAATAAAACAAATAAAATCTAAATAATCACCTACCAAAATAATAAAAATACTTACACAAATTAAAGAAATTGCATGCCTAATAAAGATAAATCAAATATATTATATACCAAATTAACAAATATCATGCCTGATTAAAATCAATCATAACAAATTAAATATTTTGTATTCCTAATCTAGCCAAGATTTGTCCCCCCTCAATCTAATCCTTTCCTTGTTGAATACCAAATCAAATCCTCCTTTTAATGCCAAAATCCCTTCCTTGTGAGACAAGGAGTAGCCCTAACCTTTCTCTATATAAACAACCCCTAACCAAGACATGCACTCCCCTAGCTCATACACAAGACATACACGAAAATCACAACACTAAGAGCCCTAGCCACTCACGGCAATTAAGAAAAAAACACAAATAATTCTCTTCATCTCCCCCACTCCACAACCGAAAACAGCAGCCCCTGCCCCTAAACCTCCACACATCACCGAAAATACACCTCCAAATAGCAGCAGCCCCTTTCCACTGAAATAGCAGCCCCTACACCTCCTAAACAACGCCTAACAGTAGCCCAAATCACCCCCAAAACAGCAGCCAAATCCTCTTAAAATAGTCCATAAAATCCTCAAAACAGTAATAAAAAAACTGCATTTATAATCCTTAAATAATCACACAAGACTGCACTAAAAACCCACAAAAAAACACTCGAAACAGTCCGTGGAAACGTCAAAACAGTGACCTGAACAGTGAGCAGAAAATACAGAGGAAACAACAGCAAAACGGAGTCAAATAGTAGCTGGAGCAGCGAAACAGTGAGGTAAAACGCAAACCAGTGAACCAGAAAAGTTGCGGTGTGATAGCCCTTCCGACGGCCGTGAAACGCGAGTTCGAAAGTCAAAATAAAAGGTTAGACCTGAGGGTATTTTCCACATTCATTTTCTGTTTTATTTGTATTATTTATTGAGTATTGCTTGCATGATTGTTATGTTGAAATGCATGTTGTGGCCCTTGAGTAGATAAATATGCATGGATTATGAGATATTGTATGTTGTGGCTTTGGAATAAAACGAAAGATGTGTCAACTCTCGCGGTATATATCGGATGGAAACCCGGACATAAATTTCATAGCCGATTCCGAATGGACGGTAGTATGATCTGTACTCGGGATACAACTCCCCACGTACCGCTTGAGTAAATGACACTTTCTTTTCTTATATTGCTTTGATTTATTTATTTTTCGTCATTTGAATTCTGCGTGTTACTTTTGTATGCATGATTCAATCGAGCGCATGGGCTTAGTAAGTGCGATGAAAGGTCCCCTATTTGGAGGGGTTAAAATCCTTTACCACGATGCTTTGCCGCGCCGGTTGATGTGTGTTCGGTTGAATGCAAGATACGTTCAATCGGGAATACTAAGTTTGATATTATTTTTTTTTAATTCTTTGTATGCATGATTCAATCGAGCGCATGGGCTTTGTAAGTGCGATGAAAGGTCCCCTATTTGGAGGGGTTAAAATCATTTACCACGATGCTTTGCCGCGCCGGTTGATGTGTGTTCGGTTGAATGCAAGATACGTTCAATCGGGCATACTACGTTCGGTATTATTGTTTTTTTAATTCTTTGTGTGCATGATTCAATCGAGCGCATGGGCTTAGTAAGTGCGATGAAAGGTCCCTTATTTGGAGGGGTTAAAATCCTTTACCATGATGCTTTGCCGCGCCGGTTGGTGTGTGTTCGGTTGAATGCAAGATATGTTCAATCGGATATAATAAGTTTGATATAGTTATCTTTGTCTTTGTACGCATTGTAACGAAAGGCGCATGGGCTTATTGCGTTGGATTAAAAGGCTCTCCATTTGGGGGAAGAAAAGCCTAAAATGCTACATTTTCCACGATATTTGTCGTGTCTTTCATCTTTTGGTTGCATTATCTATCCATGTCTTGGCTCGACCTATTTTCATTGGTATACCCATATTCTCAGCCCCCCTCTACTCTCGGCAACTGAAAAACACAAAGCACCTCCACGCAAATACCCTAGTTGATCCCCACCTTCACGCCATTACCCTCACCACCTCATCTCACGTAACAGGCCTCACCCTTCACGCAATAACACGCTCACAAAACCTCACACTGCCACCCAGACCAACACGCCACAACACCACGCTCACGTCCCATTCACTCACGCACACATTGCCCCCTCACTCACGCCACACACTGCCATTCACTCATGCGTACACAGCCCAATACACAACCTAACTACCCACTAATGCTCACCCACTGACTATCGCTAATTCCCTTCCTTTGCCTTCATGCCCTAAACTACAAACAGTCCCCACACACTCAAATTATTCACCAATTCGCCTGCCATTAAGCCGCTTACCACAAGCACAACTCCTCACGTCATATAAAGCCAACTATACCATTCATGCATGTGTTATGAAATCTCATATAGTCATTCTTATCTTTGTACGCATCATGATGAAAAGCATGTTTATCCCATTGGTTGCATCATTTACCTTTGTCTTGGCTTAACATATTACAATTCGTATATCCATGTCATGATAGCATTTGAGTATTATTTCTTGTGGTATATCGGATGGAAACCCAGACATAAATTCCGTAGCCGATTCCGAATGGACGGTAGTGCGGTCTGTACTTGGGATACAATTCCACGTACCACTTGGAAAAGTGCTCATATGTGTGCTTGTGTGGTTAGTGTGTGTGCCTGTGTCTTTCGTGAATATAATATGCCAATGAAGTTGTATGTTCGTTGCTACTTTGATGTACTTTCAAGCATGCAATCTTAGATGTGAAATGTATGTAAATTTAGGTGTAAGTTTTATCTTGTACATGTGAATTTAGAAGCATGATACTCTCTGGAAATAAGTGTTACTTAAACTTGATTAAATTATTACATAAATCCTTTCATTACAAGTGACATAAGTAAGGGACCATTCCGAACCCAACGGTTTGAGGTCTTCCCTTGCGAGGGGTGAGTGCGGCCTTAAATCTCATTTTCCCGGTTCACACCGGGTGGCGACTCCATTATTCTCCGGTTTAGTCCCCGTGGCTACTCCGTACTCCCAACTAGGCCATGAGCCTGGAACAGCATGCGTCGTCCAGTTTCTGTGTCCCACAGTCTGGAGACTCCACTGGGGATAGAGAATCGGCCCCGAAATATTGTCTTGTAATGTTTGGATTTATGTTCTAATTGACCGTGTCTATAGTGGATAATTTGAGGGTTTAATCAAGGGCATCTTGAGGCTAGGTAATGGTTTGGTGTCTTTCTTCATTCAATACCTTCCTAGAAGGAAAAGCTGTGAATGCACCTATATGGCCATCTACCCTTAGCCTATTGTGATGGACTAATTTGGAGGACTCGTTGTTTATTCCTCTCACCAAGTGATAAGAGCCTAAGAGGCTAGGGTACTTAAGAGAGCCTCGCTCCACCCTCCCTCTGGGGAATCTACAACGGGAAATCCATTTGACAGTCAGTCACACACCATAGCTCATTGGCACGTACCTTAGTGTATAAAAAAGGGTGCGCTCACTTGGTCGCTCGAACCCTTGATTGGGGAGACCTAGTTGTGGGCCATCCTTCGCCGGTGAGAGCCTTTGTCTACACTCTTGCGAACCCACCCATAGACCGGGTTTGTATGGTTAAAGTAACAATTATTTCCTTGAATATGTGCTTGTGGACCATCCTCATTTGGATGCAGTTGGACTATTGTCAGAAATGCGAACTTGCTGGGCCATTTAAACTGGGGCGAGTTCGTACCTTATGACCATTAGGCCCAAAGCTTCTGAAATGTTGATGGGCCATTCTGTAGAAATTATTACTTTATGTTTGCATTATCTTTCTTTTATGCTTGTGTTTGGGAACATCGTCGTTTGGATCCATTTGGACCATTTGTCATGGGATATGGGCTTGTTGGGCCATTTAAACTGGGACAAGAATGTATTTTATGACGATTGGGCCAAAGGCTTCTAAGTGCTGATGGGCCACTTTGTGATTGTGTTCGGAACATTACCATTTGGAATTAGTTGGGCTCCTTGCCATGAGATGTGTACTCGTTGGGCCATTTAAACTGGGACGAGTTCACTCCTATGACAGTTAGCCCAAAAGCTTCTGAAATGATAACGGGCCGATTTGTTTGAAAATTTTAGTTGATTTGGTATGTTATATATATTACATGCATCTCATGCACCTCATACATACATATGTCATGTTAACACCTTCTATGTCTCAAAAAGACATCATAGATACCGTTTGGGTTAGAGAAGGAACAAGGCTCATTAAAAGAACAGTAACAGTCATGAGTGAATCCGGTAATGAGGTATCCCGTATGGATCAGTTAGAAACGGTCTCGCCAAGGTTACTGAACAGTTGCAGGCCTTGACTACTGCTATGGCTGGTATGGCTGTGCCCGTGCTGGGGAAATTCTGAGAATGTGAGGCGTGAGGAGCCTCCGAATGGGTTGGGGATGATATCCCCGCTTTTGATGATGATATGGCAGAGTATGCAACAGGCAGAGTATCTGGGTCTCAGGCAGAGTTACAGAAACTTCGGGATCAGGTTGAGTCAGTTACCCGCAAGATGAGGGGTAAGAATGAAGATTTGCTGGATTATGACACACTGACTTTCGAGGAACAGTTGCCGGCACAGTTCAAGATGCCTGATATGGCTAAGTTTAACGGGAATGGGGATCCAAGGGTGCATCTCCGACAGTTTGTATCAGTCATGAGTTCAGTTGGCTTATCTCAGCGCCAAGTGCAGAAAATGTTTGGAATGTCGCTCGAGGGAGCTCCCGTGGTGTGGTACCACAGTTTGGAGAAGAAAGTGAAGGAAGATTGGAGGGAGTTGGCTGATGCTTTCCTGAAGCAGTATGTCACTGACCTAGAGATCGATCTGTCACTCCGTGATCTGGAGAATGTTAAGCAGAAATCAGAGGAGAGTTTTAAGGAGTATGTGGACCGGTGGAGGGGTCAGTTGTTGAAAATGCAAACTAGGCCCTCGGAGAAGGACCAGATTAAAATGATCATCAAGGGCACCAAGCCCTCCATCTATGGGAAGCTAAGGAGGATGACCTCCATGATTACTGATTTTCGGCAGTTGAGGGAAACTGTCATGGATATTGAGGAAGAAGAGGCCGAAAACAGAAAATTCTATGGTCTGAACAGGAGGCCCATTGGGGGGACATCGGGAACAAAGCCCGTTTCTGCTGAGATTGCCGCTATCCGGAACCGGAGATTCTCCAACTTGGGTAGGCCCTTGTCCAAAGTATTGGAGAAGTTAAAGAGACAAGGACTTCTGTCACCCCTAGAAGCCAAACCATTACCCAATCCCCCACCATCACATTATAACCTAAGCCTTTACTGTCACTTTCACCAACAAAAGGGCCATGACACCGACAATTGCACCCGACTCCGCCATGAAATCCAAGACCTGATAGACTCCAAGAAAATACCTGACCCAGAAACAGAACAGCCTGACACACACAGAAACCCCTTGCCCAACTACCGTGCCGTACCACCACCAGCCTATATGATCAATTCTGGCCTCCCTGAAGACCTTGTCCTAAAATCCTTTCACCCTCAAGCCTTTTGCCTGGGAATCTGGGATAGTACTAGTGAAGATGAGACTGAGCATGGAAAAAAAATTTGGCTTGATTTCTCTAGCAGTGATGAGGAAGAAGTAAGGGGAATGACGCGCAGCAGTCGTTTTTACAATGATGTGGTAGAAAAGGGTAAGGAAGTTTTGACAGATGGTAGAGAAGTGGTTGAGACTGCAGAAAATACTGAGGGGAATTAGTGCTGAGGCAATTGAGGAAAACTAGAGCACAAGTGAGTATCTGGGAACTGTTATATGCATCTCGGGAGCATAGGCAGGCCATGGTTGAGGCCTTGAGCAAGATTGTGGTACCGGAAGATGCCAACCCTGCAATGTTTGTTGGGTCGGTTCAGAAAGAAGCTTTGCAGATATCTTTTTCTGAGGATGAACTCCCGGCGGAGGGAAGAAATCATAATAGGCCTCTATTTATCAGGGCCGAGGTGAGGGGCAAGAGAACTTCATGTGTGATGGTGGATGACGGCTCGTCCATCAATGTGTGCCCGCTGAAAATTCTGGCGAGATTGGGTATGAAAGCAACAGACTTGGACCCCTCCAGCATGACTATTAAGGCTTATGATGACAGTAAAATGGGGTCGAGGGTACTTTGTAGCTATGGTCAAGGTAGGCCCTATTGAAGATGAAGTTGAGTTTACAGTGCTGGACATCCCAGCCACTTTTGCCTTGTTGTTGGGAAGGCCTTGGTTTCACAAACTTGGGGGCGTGCCTTCCACTTTACATCAGATGATCAAGTTCCCGTATGAGGGAGAAGTTGTTACTATCCGGGCTGAGGTAGATAATGTCGTGGCTGCCTTGGAGATACAACCTTTCACGAGGTTTCAGGTGTCAGCTACTTTTGAGGAATGGGTGGATCCTAGGGTGGCTAGGATCATGAAAAAAATGAAGTTTGAGCCGGGTGAAGGTTCAAAATTGCCAGATTTCAGAGGACAGACTACTCGGAAAGGTTTGGGGTACAAATCTGATGAAGAAAAGCCGAAGGTCAAGAAAAAGGGCCTGAAACTGATGGAGTGTTTTGTGAAAGCTTCAGGATATCAATGGGAGCCTGAACCTGTGGAAGTTAATGGAATTGTGGTACCTGGGTTTGAGATCTTCCAGGATATGTTGGGTAAGAAGCTGATAGTTGAAGAAATTGTGGGGAAAGAAGAAGAGAATTGGGAGGAAGAACTACTGAAGTTAGAGAGCCTGACTCTGGGAGAGGACGAAAAGCCTGAGGAAGACCTGATTGCAGAGGAAGAAGTGTCTATAGATGATGAAGACATTTACCTTCCTGATTTGTTTGAATGTACTTCCGCATTATCCAATAATAAAGACATTTCTTTTGCTTACTTGCCTGAGTCATTTCCATTTACTCTGCACGAATCAAGCATATTTGACATCAGTTCAGCCAGAACTACTGCATTTAACTTGGGTACACTTGAGAACCCCAAGGAAATTCTGATTGCAAGTGAAGTAACCTCCGAAGAGAGGGAGAAACTAGAAGAGTGTTGGTCAGATATGCCAAAGTGTTTGCTTGGTCCTATGAGGACATGCCTGGGGTAGACAGAAACATTGCCCAACACACAATACCAACTTATCCAAATATGAGGCCAGTAAAACAGAAACTCCGACGGATGAGACCAGAATGGGCTGAGAAAGTCAGAGAGGAAGTTAAGAAACAGATAGATGTGGGGTTCCTGGAAGTAGTAAGTAAAGTATCCTGGTGGTTGGCTAACATAGTACCGGTGCCAAAGAAAGATGGGAAGGTCAGAATGTGTGTAGACTACAGAGATCTCAACAAGGCTTGTCCGAAAGATGATTTTCCTCTGCCGCATATAGATGTTCTGGTTGATAGTGCGGCTTTATCTGCCATGTATTCATTTGCAGATGGATTTTCAGGTTACAATCAGGTTCTCATGGCTGAGGAAGACAAACATAAGACTGCATTTGTTACTGAGTGGGGTACTTATTGTTACAAAGTTATGCCGTTTGGGCTTAAGAATGCGGGGGCTACTTATCAGCGGATGGCCACTACACTTTTCCATGACTTAATGCACAAAGAGATTGAGGTGTATGTGGATGTGGATGACATGATGGTAAAATCAGAGACAAGAGTCGGGCATATTGAAGCACTGGAAAGGTTCCTTCAGAGAGTTGACAGATACAACATGCGGCTTAATCCCAAGAAATGTGTGTTTGGGGTGACATCAGGGAAATTGCTTGGTCATACAGTGGGAATGGGCGGAATAGAGGTAGATTCTGAGAAAATCAAGGCAATCACAGAAATGCCTGCACCGAAGACAGAAAAAGAAGTCAGAGCATTCTTGGGGAAGATTCAGTACATCAGTCGGTTCATCGCCAAGTTGACGTCAGTATGTGAGCCTATCTTCAAACTGTTGAGAAAAGATCAGCCAGTGAGATGGAATGAACAGTGTCAGACAGCCTTCGACAAAATCAGAGAGTACTTGGTAAAGCCTCCTGTATTGAAACCTCCGAGACCGGGCAGACCTTTGATATTATAATTGGCTATAGAATCAGAAGCACTGGGGGCAATGATGGTACAGGCTGATGAGACAGGGGTAGAACATGCAGTCTATTATCTGAGTAAGAATATGCTCCCGTATGAGGCTCGATATCAGGAAGTTGAAAAGATCAGTCTTGCAATGGTATGGGCTTCCAGAAAATTGTGGCATTATTTCCAGTCATACAAGATCCAGGTAGTGGCAAAGGAAAATCCTCTGAAGTATCTTCATTCGGTGCCTTCACTAGTGGGAAAATTGGGTAGATGGTTGGTATTGTTGACAGAGTTTGACATTGAGTATCTCACCTCCAAAGTGATCAAAGGGCGAGCAGTAGCAGAGTTTCTGGCATTGCAACCTGTTGAGGGGGATCAGTATAAGTTTGAATTTCCAGATGAAGAGATCCAAGCAATAACAGTTCAGAGATGGAAGATGTATTTTGACGGAGCAGTGAATTACAAGGGAGCCGGAATTGGAATCGTGATAGTAACCCCCGAGGGAGAGACTTTGCCTTTGGCCAAGAGGTTGACATTCAGAGTGACTAACAACATGGCCGAGTATGAAGCATGTGCTTTTGGTTTGACGGCATTGATAGCCTTGAAGGCCGGGAGTGGAAAGTCTACGGAGATTCTATGTTGGTAGTCCAGCAGATGCGAGGAGAATGGGAATTGAAAGAAGAACGATTGAAACCTTACCTTTTTTACCTCAGAAAATTGGCACAAGTTATCCCCGAGTGTAAGTTTCAGCACTTACCGAGAGAGGAGAATCAGATGGCAGATGCATTGGCTACACTTGCAGCAACTTGGGAAAATCCAGAAAAGTTAGTGATGAGACCGTTAATACTGACAACAGAAAGCAGACCGGTTTATGAGATAGAAAGAATTCTGGAAGTTGAGGTCGACGACGGTAAACCTTGGTATTATGACATTCAGAAGTATCTGGAACATGGTGAACTCCCGGAAGGGGCAGGCAGAAAAGACAAAATAGCCATTCAGAAGTTAGCTTCCCAGTATGTGACTTTGAAAGGGGAACTGTACAAGAGGCAAGCAAACGGTATTCAGTTGAAGTGTTTGAGAAAGGAAGAAGCTCATCATGTAATGGAAGAAATACACGCCGGGGTATATGGTCCGCACATGAACGGGTTGAATCTGTCCCGCAAGATAGAGAGACAAGGTTTTTATTGGTCAACCATAGAAACAGACTGCGCGAAGATGGTAAAGCACTGTCATGACTGTCAAGCACACGGTAATTTGAATCACTTACCACACACAGAATTGCACGGGTTGTCAGAGCCGTGGCCTTTCTCAGCATGGGGATTGATATGATTGGAGAAATTCGACCAAATGCATCGAAATGGGCATCGCTTCATAGTAGTGGCCGTAGATTACTTCTCGAAGTGGGTGGAAGCCGAATCATTCCGCAATGTTACATCAAAACAGATGGCAAAGTTTATAGCTCGGAACCTCATTTGTCGGTATGGTATGCCGCATCATGTGGGGGTACAGAACATCAATAAGAATGGCAACAGGCCACGCCTTACTCTTGGTCTATGGAATGGAAGCAGTGTTACCAGTGGAAGTGGGAATTACAGTCTATGAGGGTCTTAGCAGAAGTAGAATTACCGGAACCAGAATGGGCCGCACAGAGGTTTGATCAGTTAGCACTGTTGGATGAGAGGAGGACGAAGTCTTTGTATCATATGCAGTTGTATCAGAAGAGACTAGCCCGGGCATTCAACAAGAAAGTACGTCCCACCAGATCAGAAAGGGTGATTTGTTACTTAAGCAGTCGAGGCCGTCGACGACAGATCCGAGAGGAAAATTCAGACCTAACTGGGAAGGACCTTACATAGTGCAGAAGGTAATGGGAAATGGGGCAGTGAAGTTATCAGACTTGGAAGGAAATGAGTTCACCGAGCCGATCAACGTGGACAGATTGAAATAGTACTTTTCCTGAGGGAGAAATGACCGAGTAGTCACCTAGGAAATTGGCCGAAGACCTAACCCAACAGAGTAGGAAAATCATTCATGCATACACGTAACATTGCATTTTTTCCGTGTTTGTTTTGTGTGCGTTCGCAGGTTCGAAGAAAAGAGAAAGCGGCAGAAATGAGCCAAACAGCGTCAACGCAGTTTCAGTTTTGGGGATGAGTCACAAGGGGGAGGCCCACATCGGTATCAGTCTGGGGGCGAGGCCCACGTCAGTATCAGTCTGGGGTGAGGCCCATATTAGTATCAGCTTATGGGTGAGGCCCACTTTTGTCAGCGGTGTTGGGTCGAGGTGCCCAGGGTCGAGGTGGCCCCGTTGTCGGTTGTAGTTCCGGGAGGCATCCCAGGGTCGAGGTGCCCACTACATCATCAGTTTGAGGGCGAGGTCCCTATTGTCAGCGGTGTTGGGTCGAGGTGCCCAGGGTCGAGGTGCCCCCGTTTTCGGTTGTAGTTCCGGGATGCGTCCCAGGGTCGAGGTGCCCACTACATAATCAGTTTGAGGGCGAGGTCCCTATTGTCAGCTGTGTTGGGTCGAGGTGCCCAGGGTCGAGGTGCCCCCGTTGTCGGTTGTAGCTTTGGGATGCATCCCAGGGTCGAGGTGCCCACTACATCATCAGTTTGAGGGCGAGGTCCCTATTGTCAGCGGTATTGGGTCGAGGTGCCCAGGGTTGAGGTGCCCCCGTTGTCAGGTGCAGTTGGTGGGATGCATCCCAGGATCGAGGTCCACTGCAGCACCAACTCAGCTCGAGGCAGTAGAAGAGCCAGGTAAGTGAAAATGCATTGCATAACTTTGATAGGATTGTTCAAAGTCACACACTGCACAAGTCCCATCAAAGTGGGGGCAACTGTAGGCATTGCATTTTTGCATGTGAAAACCCGATGATGAGTCTCAGTTGGAGGCACTACCTTTTAAGTCGCGAAAGCCGTGGGAAACGGACGTCGGAAGGGAGGAGTCAAGAATTGACTCATATTCGGGTTAAGTTCGCTGGTTTAGCTTCGGGTTACTTGTTGGTTGTCCATTTTAAAAATTATTCTCGGCCCAAAATACTCACAAATCACCTAACCTCGGCCTAAAATCCCCGCAAGCCCCTTGGCCTTGACCTAAAATCCCCGCAAGCCCACACACCTAGCCCACACAAACCAAACCCAGCAACCAAAGGCCCACACGCCCCAACCAAGGCCCACACGCCCATTTACCTAATACACACCAAATTAAATCAAATATTAAGTTAAATATTAATTAGATAATGTAATTAAATAAAATAATTAATTAAGTCATATACCAAATTAAATCAAACAAATAAAATTTAAATAATCACCTACCAAAATAATAAAATACTTACACAAATTAAAGAAATTGCATGCCTAATAAGATAAATCAAATATATTATATACCAAATTTAACAAATATCATGCCTAATTAAAATCAATTATAACAATTAAATATTTTGTATTCCTAATGACAAGAAACTCACTTGGGTTGGAAACCAAGCAAACCCCAAGCATCTTTCTCAAAACCTCAAGAACTTTGAATACTGATTTTGTAGGAACAAAACCCAACCAAGATCAGCCCCTAACCACCATGAAACTCACATCCATGATAACCACAAGCATGAAATCAGATTGTATTTTGCTAGCAATGGAGACGCCACTAAGTTGCCAAGCTTAGATAAGTCAATTTGAACTTGAAAAGGGGAATCCCTCCCTCAACAAGTTTCGGCCATAGCCATGGAAAGCTCAAGCTTTTCTCTCTTTCAAATGTTGTATATTACGTTGGTTGTCCAAAAATACAAAGAAGAGTCATATATAAGGGTTACAAAGAGTAAAAAAAGGCTAAAATGACCCTATAGCTAAAATTACCAAAAGCCCTAAGTCAAGCACCTCAACCACGACCATTAGGTCATTTTGCACCTAAATAAACTTAAAAAACAAAGATTAGAAGCTAATCTCACTTAAGCTAATTAAGGTGCTTACATGCTATAGTAAATTGACGTGCTTCCGGCTAAGTACAAATCTAAGCATAATTAAGCCTAATGGCATAGTCAACCATGCTAATTACATCATAAATAAAGTCAAAATGTCGAGCACAAATGAGAAAAATGCCCCCATTTGGCCGAATTCAACATAGTCCCAAAATGGGGTGAAATCAGGTCAAAAGGGTGATGGTGCTGAAGCTGCTCTGCTATGCTTCAGTCTGAGCTGATCTGGGTCAGATGAAATAGCTTGGGGACCTCTCTGGTTATGTCCATATGTGTCTATGGAGTGCACTTGACTTGGTTGCTGCAACTGGTCATATAGCTCTGAGCTAGTCTCGCAAAGGCCTCTCTGATCTTCTTTGCTCTTTGGCGTGTGATTGGCCCTGTTGGCAACTGCATGGGTTCTTCAAGTTATTAGCTGCATCCTGTAATGTCTCTGGTGTGGTTGGACTAATGTCATTCCCTCCTTGTTGAAAAGGATTCGACCTCGAATCTGAACCTGCATCAAATGAGTTAAGTCAGAAACATTAAAAGTAGCAGAGACGTTGTACTTACCTTGCAAATCCAGCTTATATGCATTGTCATTGATCCTTTCCAAGACTTGAAAGGTCCATCTCCTCCCGATTGTAGCTTGGATTTACGTTGTTCGCGAAATCTATCTTTACGCATGTGTACCCAAACCCAATCACCAGGTTGAAAGACTACACGCTTTCTTCCCTTATTTGCATGAGAAGCATATTGCTCGTTCTTTCATTGAATGTGCTCTTTTACCTTCTCATGGATATGCTTCACCAAATCAGCCTTCCTTTTTCCATCTAACCCTGTATGCTCATCAATAGGTAATGGTAACAAATCCAATGGAGTTAGTGGCTGAAAACCATAAACAATCTCAAAAGGTGAAAATGATATAGAAGAATGAATGCTACGATTATATGCAAACTCAATAAATGGCAAACAATCTTCCAACTCTTCAAATTCTTACCAACTATAGTGCGCAATAATTGAGATAAAGTCCTATTAACTACCTTCGTTTGTCCATCAGTCTGTGGGTGACATGTGGTAGAATACAATAGTTTGGTGCCTAGTTTAGCCCACACCCTTCCAAAAATGGCTAAGGAACTTAACATCTCTATCAGATACAATACTCCTAGGTATACCATGTAGTCGCACTATGTCTCTGAAAAATAAATCTGCAATGTTTGTAGCATCATCGTTTTTACATGCAACGAAATGAGCCATTTTACTAAACCTATCAACTACAACAAAGATTGAATCTCTACCCCTCTTTGTCCTTGGCAAACCTAACACAAAATCCATCGATATATCAACCCAAGGTTCGCTAGGTACAGGCAAAGGAGTATACAAACCATATGGCATTAATTTAGATTTAGCATGCTTACATGTTAGACACTGATCACAAATACGCTCAACATCACGTTTCATTTTAGGCCAATAAAAGTGCTCATGTAAAATAGCTAAAGTCTTAGTAATCCCAAAATGCCCCATCAAACCTCCCCCATGCGCTTCTTTCACAAGCAACTCACGCATACTACAAGCAGGAACACACAACATGTTCGCTTTAAATAAGAAACCGTCATGAATGTAAAACTTTCAAAGATGACTTTGCACAAGCAACAATAATCTCACCAAAATAGAATCACACTCATATAGTTCCTTATCAAATCAAATCCCAACATCCGCATGCATTGAAGTAAGTAAAACATACCTGCGAGATAATGCATCGGCCACGATGTTTTCTTTACCTTGCTTGTAGCGTATAATATATGAAATGACTCAACAAATTCCATCCATTTTACGTGTCGCTTATTCAGCTTACCTTGACCCTTCAAGTGTTTTAATGATTCATGGTCGGTGTGGATCACGAACTCTTTAGGCCACAAGTAGTGCTGCCACGTCTGAAGTGCTCTCACAAGCGCATATAACTCTTTGTCGTACGTGGGGTACCTCAAAGCTGCTCATTCAGCTTCTCACTAAAATAGGCTATTGGCCGCTTTTCTTGCATAAGAACTGCTCAATACCTAACCCTGATGCGTCGCACTCAATTTCAAATGTCTTCTCGAAGTTGGGTAGTGCCAAAATGGGTGCACTGCATAACTTCGCTTTAAGATCCTGGAATGCTCTCTTTGCGCCTCGCCCCATTGAAAACCAACTGTCTCTTTACTACCCTCGGTCAATGGCGCGGCAATGCTACTGAAGTCCTTGAAAAATCTCCTATAGAAGCTCGCTAAGCCATGAAAGCTTCGGACTTCTGTCACTGTAGTTGGTGTAGGCCATTCCTGAATTGCCTTCACCTCTCCCATCTACCACCTCGATGCCATCTGCACTCACAACAAAGCCAAGAAAACAATTATATCCATGCAAAATGTGCATTTGTCAGAGTTAGCATACAGTTGTTCTTTTCGTAAAACATCAAGTAATGTCTCAAATGTAATTCATGCTCCTCAATCGATGTACTGTAAACTAAGATGTCATCAACGTATACCACAACAAACTTACCTATAATGCACGCATAACATGATTCATTAATCTCATAAATGTGCTAGGTGCGTTTGTAAGACCAAATGGCATAACTAACCATTCATATAATCCATATTTGGTCTTAAATGCGGTTTTCCACTCATCTCCTCTCTCATGCGAATTTGATGGTATCCACTTTTCAAATCAATCTTACTAAATATCTTGGAACCATGCAATTCATCTAACATGTCATCTAACCTAGGAATATGATGGCGATACTTTACCGTTATATTATTGATGGCTCGACAATCAACACACACTGCCATGTCCCATCTTTCTTAGGAACTAGAAGCACTGGTAACTGCACAAGGACTCGTGATTTCCCTTACATACCCTTTGTCCATCAAATCCCGCACTTGCCGTTGAAGTTCCTTTGTCTCCTCATGATTGCTTCTATAGGATGGCCTACTGGGAATGACTGCTCCAGGTACGAAGTCTATCTGGTGCTCAATGCCTCTAATGGGTGGAAGCCACAAGAATGTCCTCAGTCAGTACATCGTTGTAGTCCTGCAAAATAGATAAAATAGACATAGGAAGCAAAGGATCAGTGTTAGAAAAATAAACATGGGGCTCCTTATAAACTAACAATAGCATCAGGCTGCTAGTCTTGAAAGCTCTCCTCGCTTCACCCTCACCCATGTAGAAACTTCTTTTCACTCTCCCTTTGGTGTCCCCCTTACTTTCACTCTCACTTCCCTTGGGTAAACTCTCAAACTCTCGCCTTGGCCTTATTTTTCACACTCTCACTAGTTTCCCCCAAGTTAGTGTTTGCACTCGCCCTCTCTTTATCCCTTCAAGTTGCAACTTAACCTGATCTTCATGGACTTGGTTTGGTGTAAGTGGGTATAGTGTAATGGGTTTCCCTTTATGTTGAAATGAATACTTATTCTTGAACCCATCATGAATCACCTTTTTATCAAACTGCCACGGCCTACCCAAAAGTATATGACCCGCATACATCGGAATCACATCACATAGAACATCATCTGTGTAAGGGCCAATGGTAAAGCTTAATAATACCTTCTTCGTTACCTTCACTTCACCACAATCATTTAACCACTGCAACTTGTAAGGCTTGGGGTGCTTCAAGCAACTCAACCCCAATCTCTCAATCAAAGCTGTGCTAGCCACATTGGTACAACTGCCTCCATCTATAATCATACTACAACCCTTACCATTCACACGACATCTGGTGTGGAATATGTTCTCCCTCCCTCTGATGATCACTCTCATCCTCAACAACTTGTGCTGTCAAAGCACGCTTAACAACTAGGGATAAGTTATCTAAAGGGTATGCAGCTCCCTCGTGGTCACTAGCATCTTCTAACTCCGGCATCTCATCCTCAACCTCATCATCTGTAGAGTACACATCTCCGCTCTTGTCAATCACTAAGGTGCGCCTATTGGGACATTGTGAAGCATAGTGTCCCATGCCCAAACACTTGACATCTTAGTTCTCGTAGCTGTACCCTCAGGTTTAGGTCTAGGTTTACTCGATTCTGCAGCCTCTTACCCTTACCCACTAGGTTCGGCTCTAGGCTTGTTAAAAACCTCCACTGAAATCACCTCTAGGCTTGTTAAAGCCTCCATCTCGCTTCTCATTTGGAACCCATTTCCCTTCCAAGTAGAAGTAGTCTGAGTACCAAATCTGGATGTGCCTTCTTCTTGAGTTGCCTCTCTACCTTGATAGCCATGTGAAGCATGTCCTCCAAATCAACATAATGATGTAACTCCACCATGTTGGAAATCTCCCTATTAAGCCTCCAAGAAACCGTGCCATAGTAGCCTCTGCATCCTCAACTACATTCGCCCTGATCATGGCAACTTCCATCTCTGTGTAGTAATCCTCAACACTCTTGGTACCCTGAACAGATGTTGTAGCTTCTGATACAACTCACGGTAGTAATGGCTCGGAATGAACCTCTTCCTCATAAGACCTCTGAGTTCTTCCCAAGTCTGAACTGGTCTCTCATAGTTTCTTCTCCGAGTAGGAACAAGCTGATCCCACCATATCATGGCATAATCAGTAAACTCAATAGCTGCCAGATTGATTTTCTTCACATCTGAGTAGTGATGGCAATTGAATATCAGCTCAATCTTCTTCTCCCATTCCAAATAAGCCTCGGGATCATTCTTCCCCTGAAAGGTTGGTATCTTGATTTTAATGCTACCTAGATCTCCATCTAAGTCCCCTCGTCTACCAAAACCCCTTCGATCATAATCCTCTCGCCTATCATCAAATGCACCTCTATCATCAAATCGTCTATCCCTCCTATTATGTCTCCCATCAAACCTCCTATCACACCCTCTACCAAACCCCCTACCATGCCTCCTATCTTGTCTAGGCTGAAACCTCTCCTCAACATCATCAAGATCATCAAAATCATCAAAGTCATTCTCGACTTATTCTTCATTCTCGATGGTATATGTTGCGGTGGTACTCAACGTGGTTGCACATTATGAGGTGGTGGTACATTATGAGGTGGTAGTACATTATGAGGTGGTGGTACATTATGAGGTGGTGGTGCTCTGGGAACACTGCCCGACTGAATACTCTATACACTCTTGGACAACCTTTCCAATGCAGCATTCATATTCTCCATCATATCTGTAAACTTTCTATCCATAGCTGCAAGCTTCTCATCGATGGTTAAACTAACACCTGCCATTTCAAAGATCAACAAACAAATCACTAATAACAAGAAAGTAATACGATATGTAAAATCCTCTCAAGCTCACAATCTCACGTGTTTACACTCAATTATATCTCAATCCACTCGTGTTTGCACTATATTGGCTTTACCCGATATTGTGCTCACACTCACTGCCTTTTACCACTATTGAGTTCTTCCTCAATTCAATTACAAATCAACTCAATTCCCAGAATGGTTAACTAAGATGTAGTCCACAAGCTAGCAGAAACACATGTATATATAGAGGAGGTGGAATAAAGCAAATAACATAAGTAATCACGAAGACTCAATCGAAAGAAACTTATAGCTAGAGTGCTCAGAATAAGAAAGAATGACGAGTTAGCTAAATGCAATAAATAAGCAAGCAAGCAATCAACGTGTCACTGAAGCAATCTTGTGGTCACTCGCTATAGTGTTTGAGCTCACCTTTCTTTTCTTCTCACACACACTCATAAGTGTTTACACTCCAATGAAACACAATAAAGCACAAAGGATTTCAATTCGGCTATAACACAAATATAGTATTTCAAGCTCAAACCAATACAAACCAAATCAAATATCAATGTAACTCATGTAAAGCAATCCAATCAACTTGCAAATGGTCTAATCAAGCTAAGCACAATGCGACCAATTCTCTTTCTTTTTTTTTTCTTTTTTTTTTTCAAAAAAGTAGGTGACTCAGCTGCTTACGTAAGTAGCTTACAAGTAGGTCAAGTAAGCATGTCAATTCGGCAATGGTAAGTTACAAACCAACTAAACAATTTTTCCAATTAACTTGGTGATGCAGCAGCAGCTTGCCCCTTCAAGCACCTCTCAAATGCAATGATGGCTACTCAAGTTTCCATGTCAAGCTCATGAGTGCTTCCATTTTCAATGTCATGCTAATGATTTCAACATAAATCCAATGTCAAGCTAATGATAGCTCACGCAAATCAGCAAGCACACTTGTTAATTCATGCTTCAACATAAGCACATCAAGCATCTTACTCACGGCAATATGTGTAACAAAGCAACCAGACTTGTCTCACAAAGTTAACACACAAGCATAAGTAAACTTCAAGAGTCTCACGACCTCATCAATCCATAATCATTTCATTTTGTTTCAACACTCATTCACTCAAATGCCTCACCACAACACTCAAAAAACACTGTTTTCCTCACAATTCACAAGATTGCAACAGCTTCACAAAGATTGCGAAACAAGCTAGTTCAAGCAAATGTTAGGAGTAATGAAGTGCAATCTGATTTTCTCAAAGTAGATGAACAATACCTATTGAAAAACAAGCTAAGTGACATGCATATGGCAAGAAAAAAAACAAGGGTGGTGAGGTTCTTCCTTGGCCGAATCTGACCTGATGCATTTTTTTTTTTTGAAACTAATAACTTAATAACATGTTAAACACGTCTAGTAACTTACAATTAACAACTAAACACTTGATTCAAGCAAAGAAACAAAAAGCCCCAATTTTGACCTAAGTAGCCAAAGCTTAACTCAAAGAAATACTCATGATCAATCAAAAACACTCAAGGCAGAATGTTATTCATGATATTTTGATCACAAATGAACAAGAATTAGCAAGAAACAACAAGATCCAACAATGGCCAAATCAATGTGGAAGTAAACCTTGATGCCGAAATTAAATCAAAAAAAGAACAAAGATTAATACAAGATTAAACAACACAAAGCACATTGTTCAAAGTCACACACTGCACAAGTCCCATCAAAGTGGGGGCAACTCTAGGCATTGCATTTTGCATGTGAAACCCGAGATGATGGTCTCAGTTGAGGCACTACCTTTAAGTCGCGAAAGCCGTGGGAAACGGACGTCGGAAGGGAGGAGTCAAGAATTGACTCATATTCGGGGTAAGTTCGCTGGTTTAGCTTCGGGTTACTTGTTGGTTGTCCATTTTAAAAAATTATTCTCGGCCCAAAATACTCACAAATCACCTAACCTCGGCCTAAAATCCCCGCAAGCCCCTGGCCTTGACCTAAAATCCCTTGCAAGCCCACCACCTAGCCCACACAAACCAACCCAGCAACCAAAGGCCCACACGCCCCAACCCAGGCCCACACGCCCATTTACTAATACACACCCAAATTAAATCAAATATTAAGTTAAATATTAATTAGATAATGTAATTAAATAAAATAATTAATTAAGTCATATACCAAATTAAATCAAACAAATAAAATCTAAATAATCACCTACCAAAATAATAAAAATACTTACACAAATTAAAGAAATTGCATGCCTAATAAAGATAAATCAATATATTATATACCAAATTTAAAAAATATCATGCCTAATTAAAATAAATCATAACAAATTAAATATTTTGTATTCCTAATGACAAGAAACTCACTTGGGTTGGAAACCAAGCAAACCCCAAGCATCTTTCTCAAAACCTCAAGAACTTTGAATACTGATTTTGTAGGAAAAAACCCAACCAAGATCAGCCCCTAACCACCATGAAACTCACATCCATGATAACCACAAGCATGAAATCAGATTGTATTTTGCTAGCAATGGAGACGCCACTAAGTTGCCAAGCTTAGATAAGTCAATTTGAACTTGAAAAGGGGAATCCCTCCCTCAACAAGGTTTCAGCCATAGCCATGGAAAGCTCAAGCTTTTCTCTCTTTCAAATGTTGTATAGTACGTTGGTGTTGCCAAAAATACAAAGAAGAGTCATATAATAAGGGTTACAAAAGAGTAAAAAGGTTAAATGACCCTAGAGCTAAAATTACCAAAAGCCCTAAGTCAAGCACCTCAACCACGACCATTAAGGTCATTTTGCACCTAATAAACTTAAAACAAAGATTAGAAGCTAATCTCACTTAAGCTAATTAAGGTGCTTACATGCTATAGTAAATTGACGTGCTTCCGGCTAAGTACAAATCTAAGCATAATTAAGCCTAATGGCATAGTCAACCATGCTAATTACATCATAAATAAAGTCAAAATGTCAGCACAAATGACAAAAATGCCCCCATTTGGCCGAATTCAACATAGTCCCAAAATGGGGTGAAACGGGTCAAAAGGGTGCTGGTGCTGAAGCTACTCTGCTATGCTTCAGTCTGAGCTGATCTGGGTCAAATGAAATAGCTTGGGGACCTCTCTGGTTATTTCCATATGTGTCTCTGGTGTGCACTTGACTTGGTTGCTGCAACTGGTCACATAACTCTGAGCTAGTCCCGTAAAGGCCTCTCTGATCTTCTTTGCTCTTTGGCGTGTGATTGGCCCTGTTGGCAACTGCATGGGTTCTTCCAAGTTGTTAGCTGCATCCTGTAATGTCTCTGGTGTGGTTGGACTCATGTAACCTAATCTAGCCAAGATTTGTCCCCCCTCAATCTAATCATTTCCTTGTTGAATACCAAATCAAATCCTCCTTTTAATGCCAAAATCCCTTCCTTGTGAGACAAGGAGTAGCCCTAACCTTTCTCTATATAAACAACCCCTAACCAAGACATGCACTCCCCTAGCTCATACACAAGACTTACAAGAAATCACAACACCAAAAGCCCTAGCCACTCACGGCAATAGCAAGAAAAAAACACAAATAATTCTCCTCATCTCCCCCACTCCACAAACGAAAACAGCAGCCCCATAAACCTCACACATCACCAAAAAAACACCTCCAAACAGCAGCCCCTTTCCACCAAAAATAGCAGCCCCTACACCTCCTAAAACACGCCTGAACAGTAGCCCAAATCACCCCCAAAACAGCAGCCAAATCCTCTTAAAACAGTCCGTAAAATCCTCAAAACAGTAACATAAAAACTGCATTTATAATCCTTAAAATAATCACACAAGACTGCACTAAAAACCCACAAAAAACACTCGAAACAGTCCGTGGAATTGTCAAAACAGTGACCTGAACAGTGAGCAGAAAATACAGAGGAAACAACAGCAAAACGGAGTCAAAACAGTAGCTGGAGCAGCGAAACAGTGAGGTAAAATGCAAACCAGTGAACCAGAAAAGTTGCAGTGTGATAGCCCTTCCGACGGCCGTGAAACGCGAGTTCGAAAGTCGACATAAAAGGTTAAGCCTGAGGGTATTTTCCACATTCATTTTCTGTTTTATTTGTATTATTTATTGAGTATTGCTTGCATGATTGTTATATTGAAATGCATGTTGTGGCCCTTGAGTAGATAAATATGCATGGATTATGAGATATTGTATGTTGTAGCTTTGGAATAAAATGAAAGATGTGTCAACTCTCGCGGTATATCGGATGGAAACCCGGACATAAATTTCATAGCCGATTCTGAATGGACGGTAGTATGATCTGTACTCGGGATACAACTCCACGTACCGCTTGATTAAATGACACTTTCTTTTGTCTTATATTGCTTTGATTTATTTATTTTTCGTCATTTGAATTCTGCGTGTTACTTTTGTATGCATGATTCAATCAAGCGCATGGCTTAGTAAGTGCGATGAAAGGTCCCCTATTTGGAGGGGTTAAAATCCTTTACCACGATGCTTTCCCGCGCCGATTGATGTGTGTTCGGTTGAATGCAAGATACGTTTAATCGGGCATACTAAGTTTGATATTATTGTTTTTTTAATTCTTTGTATGCATGATTCAATCGAGCGCATGGGCTTAGTAAGTGCGATGAAAGGTCCCCTATTTGGAGGGGTTAAAATCATTTACCACGATGCTTTGCCGCGCCGGTTGATGTGTGTTCAGTTGAATGCAAGATACGTTCAATCGGGCATACTATATTCGGTATTATTGTTTTTTTAATTCTTTGTGTGCATGATTCAATCAAGCGCATGGGCTTAGTAAGTGCGATGAAAGGTCCCCTATTTGGAGGGGTTAAAATCCTTTACCACGATGCTTTACCGCGCCGGTTGGTGTGTGTTCGGTTGAATGCAAGATATGTTCAATCGGATATACTAAGTTTGATATAGTTATCTTTGTCTTTGTATGCATTGTAACGAAAGATGCCTGGGCTTATTGCGTTGTATTAAAAGGCTCTCCATTTGGGGGAAGAAAAGCCTAAAAGGCTACCTTTACCACGATATTTGTCGTGTCTTTCATCTTTTGGTTGCATTATCTATCCATGTCTTGGCTCGACCTATTGTCATTGGTATACCCATATTCTCACCCCCACTCTACTCTCGGCAACTGAAAAACACAAAGCACCTCCACGCAAATACCCTAATCGATCCCCACCTTCACGCCATTACCCTCACCACCTCATCTCACGTAACAGGCCTCACCCTTCACGCAATAACACAGCTCACAAAACCTCACACTGCCACCCAGACCAACACGCCACAACACCCCACGCTCACGTCCCATTCACTCACGCACACACTGCCCCCCTCACTCACGCACACATCGCCATTCACTCATGCGTACACAGCCCAGTACACTAACCTAATGCTCACCCACTGACTATCGCCAATTCCCTTCCTTTGCCTTCATGCCCTAAACTACAAACAGTCCCCACACACTCAAATTATTCACGCAATTCGCCTGCCATTAAGCCGCTTACCACAAGCACAACTCCTCACGTCATAAAGCCAACTATACCATTCATGCATGTGTTATGAAATCTCATATAGTCATTCTTATCTTTGTACGCATCATGATGAAAAGCATGTTTATCCCATTGGTTGCATCATTTACCTTTGTCTTGGCTTAACATATTACAATTTGTATATCCATGTCATGATAGCATTTGAGTATTATTTCTTGTGGTATATCGGATGGAAACCCAGACATAAATTTCGTAGCCGATTCCGAATGGACGGTAGTACGGTCTGTACTTGGGATACAATTCCACGTACCACTTGGAAAAGTGCTCATATGTGTGCTTGTGTGGTTAGTGTGTGTGCCTGTGTCTTTCGTGAATATAATATGCCAATGAAGTTGTATGTTCGTTGCTACTTTGATGTACTTTCAAGCATGCAATCTTAGATGTGAAATGTATGTAAATTTAGGTGTAAGTTTTATCTTGTACATGTGAATTTAGAAGCATGATACTCTGGGGAATAAGTGTTACTTAAACTTGATTAAATTATTACATAAATCCTTTCATTACAAGTGACATAAGTAAGGGACCATTCCGAACCCAACGGTTTGAGGTCTTCCTTTGCGAGGGGTGAGTGCGGCCTTAAATCTCATTTTTCCGGTTCATACCGGGTGGCGACTCTATTATTCTCTGGTTTAGTCCCCGTGGCTACTCCGTACTCCCGACTAGGCCATGAGCCTGGAACAGCATGCGTCGTCCAGTTTCTGTGTCCCACACTAACTTATTGGAACTCGTACATTCTGATGTATGTGGTCCACTAAGTCAGACTGCTCACAGTGGTTATTCGTACTTCGTTACCTTTACCGATGATCTATCACGGTACAGTTATGTCTATTTGATGCGACATAAATCGAAAACCTTTGAAAAGTTCAAAGAGTTTCGAAATGAAGTAGAAAAACAAACTGGCCAATATATTAAATGTCTTCGATCCGATCGAGGCGGAGAATATATGAGTGGTGAGTACATTGATTATTTGAATGAGAATGAGATTCTCACTCAATATACTCCTCCAGGTACTCCACAGCACAATGGAGTGTCTGAGAGGAGAAATCGGACTTTATTGGATATGGTCCGATCGATGTTGAGTTTCACAGATTTGCCCTATTTCTTATGGGGCTACTCTCTTTTAATAGTTGCACATCTTTTAAATAAGATTCCTTCAAAAGCTGTTCCTACGACTCCGTATGAGATATGGTTCGGTATGAGACCAAATCTTAGTTACATTAAGGTTTGGGGTTGTCCTGCCTATGTCAGGGTGACTCAGTAAAATAAGCTTTCGCCTCGAAGGTAAAAGTTTAGGTTTGTCGGATATCCTTCGAATACAAGGGGATATATGTTCTATGATACCGAGCATCGAAATATGTTCATAGCTCGCTTCGCAAGATTTCTAGAAGTAGAATTTTTTTCAGAAGGTGGTAATCATAGACAGGTTGAACTTGATGAAGTACAACCTGAAAACAACGAACCAACGAAGGAACCCGAAGTTCAAGAAGATGAAGGACCTTCAACGCACACACTCCGTAGGTCAGAAAGGGTATCTAGACCTCCTGAACGCTTGTATTTGATACAAGAAAATAGTCTAGATGTTCTCTTAGTTGAAGAGACTGATCATTTTACCTATAGAGAATCGATGGTGGACAACGACTCCGTGAAATGGCAAAGTGCGATGAAATCCGAGAAAGACTCAATGCATGAGAATCAAGTTTGGGACTTGGTTCCGCTTCCTCAAGGAATTGTTCCTATCGGTTGTAAATGGGTTTACAAAAGGAAGCGAGGGCCTGACGGTAAGGTTGAAACTTACAAGGCCCGACTGGTAGCAAAAGGTTACACGCAGCGACCTGGTGTCGACTACGATGAAACTTTTTCACTAGTTGCAATGCTTAAGTCTATTAGGATTTTACTTTCTATAGTTGCGTATCATGTCTACGAGATTTGGCAAATGGATGTCAAAATGGCTTTTCTAAATGGATTTCTTGATGAAGAAATCTATATGGAACAGCCGGAAGGTTTTGCATCCAGCGAAAACTCGGGTATGGTGTGTAAGCTTAAGAAGTCCATTTATGGACTTAAACAAGCTTCACAAAGTTGGAATCTTTGATTCGACGAGATTATTATAACGTCTGGTTTTCTCAAGAATTCAAAAGAATCATGTGTGTATCAGAAGGCCAGTGGGAGCATGGTCGTATTTTTAGTCCTATATGTTGATGACATCTTAATCATTGGGAATGATATAGGAATATTACAAAGCTCAAAGCATATCTCTGTAAGAATTTCTCCATGAAGGACCTGGGAGAAGCTTCCTATGTTTTAGGGATAAATTCTATAGAGATAGACAAAGGAAGCTGATTGGGTTATCCCAATCAACGTATATAGATAAGATCTTGGAACGGTATAACTTTGGTAACTGTAAGACAGCAAACATACCGTTCAGATATGGGATTCATCTTTCGAAGAAGATGAGTCCACAAACAGAAGATGAGAAGGTTAGAATGTCTAACCAACCTTATGATTCATGTTTGGGTAGCATAATGTATGTATAGGTCTGATATCAGTTTCGCTGTTAGCGTAACTAGTCGATATCAGTCCAACCCAGGTAATGACCATTGGATGGCCATTAAACATATCCTCAAGTATCTTAAAGGTACTAAGGATAAGTTAATTATTTATGGAGGAAGTGAACTGCAAGTTAACGGGTATACAGATTCTGACTTCCAGTCGGATCCCGATGATAGAAAGTCTACATCCGGATTCGTCTTTACCCTTAACAGAGGTGCAATTTGCTGGAAGAGTTCCAAACAGGTATCTACAGCAGATTCCACCACTGAGGCGGAATACATTGCAGCTTTTGAAGCTGCAAATGAGGCTAAAATGAACTTTATCAAAGAATTGGGAGTTGTCCCAAGTATCGAGAATGTGATTCTGTTATACTGTAAAAATACTGGAGCCATTGCATAAGCAAATGAACCGAGGGCGCATCAGAAGTCGAAGCATGTGGAACGAAAGTACCTCAACATTTGAGAGATTGTGTCGCGATGGGACATTATCGTGTGCAAGGTACGGAGTGAAGATAATGTAGCAGACCCGCTGATAAAGGCCATACCTCCGAAGTTGTTTGATAAAAAAGTAGAGTCGATGGGTATTAGATACAATCGATATTGGCACTAGATCAAGTGGGAGATTTTGTTGGGATTGGTGCTCAGAGCGCCAATTCCCGGTTGTATTTCTTTGAGAATACTACAGTAAAATGTTATTATTATGAATAATATAAGCAGTTTCTGTAATATAATATATCTTTTAATATGGTAAAGACGTAATGACCTTAGAATGACTAGTCATGATTCTGTTGCAAAAGCGTCGCAAGTGACATTAAGTTGTATCATGACGTTGTCATTCTCATACAGTTCCTAGTCAAGGTTTACACTACTTGGTCAGTATAGTAAACATGTTGAGACCGGTACATATCGTATTCTGGAATATATGATTCCAATGGTTTCTCAATGAACCATGAGTCTTGGAGACTCGTATAGACGAGTAGGTGTTTATAGCGGATAAACATTGAACGACTCACAGAATATTTTTAATGGATTGTACACCAACGTCAATAAGAATCTTCTCGGGTTGAGTAGCACTTGTGATTCTTCGACTTGAGATACCACTATGGCCGCATGAGACATCTTCTACACTTAGATGGCAGTCACGTCACCGATCTATTAAGATCATACCTCCGCTTGTTCGTTGGGTGTAGATAGATCCTCAGGGTGTCCTGTGTGTGTCGAGATAGGATCCGTCTGTTCTGTGTACAAAGCATAAGTAGTCCACATATGATTAGCAATCAGATAAAAACCATGGGCCTGTGGTACATTTTAGAAGTCAGTTCTAAATGTTCTTTTAGAGATTGCTAATAGAGACGTCGACGAGATAGTCTCTAAAGAGATTTGATGTTTACATCTATATCTCTGGGATATATCCGGATACCTGTGACGGGAGAATTATACATTTTCCATGACCTCGACCTGTATGATTCAGCGAGTTTATCTATGGTCGTCATAATTTACGAGTGGGTAAATTATGGACATGAAATTGGATTTCGTGATGGATATGCCTGAATCTAGAGAGTCTCACAAATGAAATATACTCGTAGAGCACTAGTGCAACATTTATAAATAATATTGATTATTTATAAGTCGTTTAAATGTTAAACGAAAAATACATGTGTTGGGGACCTGATAGTCATTTCCTTAATTTTTGTGTATTTGCATTTAATGTTAGATTAATTCAAGTACACATTAATTAATTGTCAAATTGAGATATTTGACTAATATCATAAATATATATGTATTTGATATTTATTGTAAATATAATACATATATTTAATATATTTGTATTTAAATAATTATTTAATTATTAAATAATTAAATTAATTAAAATATAAATATTTTAAGTTGTGATATTTTGTAAATGCTTTTTGGTTGCCTTTGTTGACTTTAACAAAATCATTAAAGTTGTAATGATGTAAAGTTAACAAGTTGAAAATACCTTAAATGAAACAAAATAAATATCTTGATATTTATATACCCAAAAATTCGGCCAAGGCCATTTTTTCAAGTATAAATTGTTTGTTTCATTTTAGGGTTTTAATTAACCTAAAACTCTTATAAAAAAACTCCATTGAAGAAGACAAAAGAAGCTTGAGAGAAAGAAAAAGAAAAAAAAAAAGCTTGGATTTTAGTAAGTTTCTTCAACTTACTTTTAGAGAGGAAAATGTTCCTTGTGTTCTAGGCTACATACTATGATGTTCTCATGTTTTTCTATTCTTTATTCTTTGTGTTTTTGTTGGATGGAAGTTTGAGGATAGGGTTAATGCATGTAAATGGTCATAGAATGCTTCTAATATGTTAACAATCATTATTTTGATGGTTTTAGAAACTAGTTGCCATTCTAGAGTTATTGGACCACTCTTAAATGACCTAGATTTGTTCTATAGTTATTTCATTATGGTGAGGCTTGATTGGTGTGGAAGAAACTTGATTGAAGTGTTGGATTTAATTAATTTGGCCTAATTTGTCCAATTTGTTGAAATTGAAAAATTAGGGTTTAAGACCACTTCCAAATTGGGGCTTTTCATTTATGTTGTGTATTTGGATGTGTCTATGATGCATATAAAATCTTATGTTGATTGGATATCATCTTGATTTGTTTTGAACATTAAAAGAGTAAAATGCACAAGTTGGCCAAAATGAGGGGTCACGGCATTTGGACAAAAATTTGGGGTTCATGTTGCAATTTGAATTTTGATGTGTATGACATGTTAAAATCATCTTAGAAATGATTTAGAATCATCCAAAAATTGTTTCGAACAAATTAGGACTAAAATGAACAAAATGCAAAGTTTTGGGGTAATTTGGTAATTACATAAAAATTTGATTTTTTGTGTAATATTTCATAATTTAATAATTCGATAATTAAATAAATAAGTTTATTTGATTGATCCGAGAAAAAGTTTTGAAATCGGAAAATTTTTTATTTTCCACTATTTCGTTGCGTTACTGGATTTCCGCCATAAAACCCCTTCATTTTGTTCTATATTGCATGTCTTGGGCGGTTGTGACTTGTGGCCAAAGTCAATGTCACTTCTAGTTCATCGATGTGGATTATGAAGCTTTCCCACTGTCAATGGGTCCCACTTAACTGCAATCATTAAGCTTGTTGAGCCAAAGCCAAGGCTTAGTTGATTCAGAGGAAAATGTTAGGAAATATATATTGGATATATATCTCGGACTTGGAGGTCCACCTACCGGATATAAGAATTGGATAGGATCCAATTGATTTTAGAGATCTACCTAGTTAAGTTTCATACAGCTTGTTGGCCAAAGTCAAGGTTGTGTGTTCTTTAACGGGATCCTAGCCCACTAGGAAACTAAGTTTCCCGAGTACTCCACAGAGGGTTAGAGGCTCGCCGAAAAATAGTGGGAGTGTGTGTGTGTGCCAGGGCTCTTTCGCAGCTTAGTCCTTAAGTAAGCCAACTCGATGATTTTGTCTCGGAGAATCGGACCAGTGGGTCTAACCAACCTAGATGTCTGGATCACGCTCTGTGATTACTTCGTCATACTCAACATGATATGGTCTTCTAACCACCCAGTTTCTTTCATGGGGATAGAGAATGACAACAGGGAGGCTAGTATTAAATTTGGTATTTCGTTTAAATACTTGCCAATACGCGCTCCTTTTATTTTATTTATCGTTGTTATAAATATATTAGTTGGACTAATATTGAATATTGCTTTCTTTAAATAGTTAGACTGTACAACACACTACTCTATTTATAGTTGGTTATATAGTTGGACTATAATAGCCATTACATTTTTAGTGTACCTGAAATCATTGATTGGATAATTGGACTATTGCAATCGAGATGGCTGGAAAGATTAGCGTTAAGGGACATAATCCTGGGTGAAAATGTTTTTAACGGCGTAAATTTTCAGATTGGGAAATGAATCTCAGGATAGTCCTGGGAGCTGAGAAGTTACTCTATTGGATAGAGAAACCTCTCGGGCCCTGATCCCGGAATTGAGCAAATAGTAGAGCATGAGCTTAGGAAGACTTATCGTGATGATAACTTTAGTGCTCAATCTGTTATGCTTGCCGCAATGACTCCTTAATTTCGTCGTCAGAACTAAGGATTAGATCCTTATACCATGATGTTGAAATTAAAGGATCTTCATATATCTAACCTTAGATCTTAGAAGTATGAATTGCAAAAGAAGCTTTTTCGCTTGCGTATGTCAGAGGGTACATCTGTCGAGCACTAAGTGTCGCAGATGATTGCTGACATCGAACAGTTAGGTTAGCTGGGCATTACCTACGAGGCCGAGACTTCCATAGATTTGATCTTACAGTCTCAGCCCGAATGCTGGGGCGGGTTTATCATAAACCAAAAGAAAACTCTTGGAGAGTTAATGGCTATGCTCAATGAGACAGATCCAGAGCTTCCAAAAGGGCAAGAAACGCAAGGCACATCTTACTTCGACATCCTAGAAGGCCAAGGCTTGGCCGAAGGTTTCTAGGGGTGTGAAGAAAAAAGGGCAAAGGCAAAATCGTCACAGTCTTATGGGAAGACAAATGACATATCCCAAGATGTCTGCCTAAACTGTGGCAAACGGGGTCACTGGAAGCATGACTACCGTATGGACAAGGCAGACATAAAGGAAGTGAAGGCGAGCAAGGCTCCGACTTCATGTATGTTTGTTATTGTAATAAACATGTCCACTACTGGTTTTAAAAATTGGATTTTGATACTGGATGTGGTACATACATATGTACTGATGTGCAGGGTCTGCTGATTAGCAAGAGACTAGCTTCAGATGAGATCGACCTGCGAGTCAGAAATGGGACGAGAGTCGCTGTTTTGGGTGTGGGAACCTAAGTTTTGGAACTGCCATTTGGGCATGTACTTAAATTAGGAAACTTTTATAATGTACCTAGTTTGACTAGAAACATTATCTCTATATCTAGTTTAACCTGTTGCGGGTATACCTTTATGTTCTAGAACACTGGGTGTTTTGTTTATAAAGATGATATCGAGATATACACATTAGATGTGAATAACAGTATTTATATTTCGAATATAAATGAATCTCAAACATATAACATGACAAACAAAAGGCTCAAACTGAGTAAATCAGATGAGACTTATTTGTGGCATTGTTGTCTGTGACACATTAACAAGACTCGTATATCCACTCTTTGAAAGAATGGATACTTGGACTGATTTGATCCTAATTCATATGATGTCTGCGAATCTTATTTATTAGGTAAAGTGCTTAAAATGCCTTTTAGTAGTAAAGGTTTACATGCCACCGAACTGTTAGCCCTCGTTCATGGTGACGTATGTGGGCCCATGTCTAGCTAGGCTAGAGGTGGTTATGAATATTTCGCAACTTTTACGGATGTTGCATCGCGTTATGGTTATGTGTATCATATGAAACACAAGTCGGAAACTTTTGAGAAATTCAAAGAGTTTCGACACGAAATAGAAAAATAGACCGGCAAAAGTATTAAAATTATTGCGGTTGGACCGTGGTGTAGAATACTTAAGCAATGAGTTTCAAGATTACTTGAAAGAGTATGGTATTATTTCATAGTGGACTCCTCCCGGAACACCTCAATTGAGTGATGTGTCCGAACAGAGAAAGCGAACTTTGTTGGACATGGTAAGGTTAATGATGAGTCGCACTGAGCTATCAATTTCTTTCACGGGATACGTATTGAACAGTGCAATACTTATTTTGAATAAGGTTCCGACAAAGTCTGTTGGACATACTCCATATGAAATATGGACAGGAAAGAAACCGGGTTTCTCATTCCTGAAGATTTGGGGATGCTAGACATATAATTAAATATTTGGATGGTACCAAACTAGAACCCAAATCGGATAAGTGCCTATTTGTAATTGGTTATCCTAGGGAAACCAATTTCCACAACCCATAAGAGAATAAAATATTTGTTGCTCTCCATGTAGTTTTCCCTAGGGAATTCCTAAATGCAGTGGTAAGTGGAAGGAAAGTAAAACTCGATGAAAATCAGAGTGATACTGTTCTTGCACTGATCCCCTCATGGAACATGAACAGTTCATCAGGGATGAGACTGTTCCACAATCTTCTAATTCACAAGAACCTCGTAGGTCGGAGAGAGTCAGAAGATAACCTAAGAGGTATGGGTTTCTAATCTCACCTCACGTAGACATTAGTCTTATTAAGGATAATGAATCGTGTTGGACAATTATAACCCATAGCGTCACTATTTGTACAGATCATGGTGTTGTTGTACAAATTAACTATGTGACAAAGGAGATTGCACTATTATCATTTGTGATTAGATCACCTAGATATATAAATGATAGGAGGTCCCTGTGATTTGTTCCTGGATTGAGAATGATATGAGACAGTATCAGTCCATGAAGGATAAATAATTAAATATCCCTAGTCAAAGCATTGTCGAGATTGGACATCGATAAATGCATAAAAGACTAGTATTACACTTGTGCGCGTTGTGAGGGCACAACGTCATAGTTCTCATATATTTGGGTATAGGATACTCATGCAAGTGTAATAGGAGGTTGTGTTTTACCGATGGTACGGGAAACAGCTTCGCTCTGGATAGACCCCCTCGGAATTCCATTGGTAGTATGATTATGTGTCTATGGAAGTCCGAAATCAGGGTAGGTGTATTTGGTCTTAACCTGAGACTTGTACCGCTAATACTTGCGACAATCAATATGCTTTGGTTTTGGTCGTCCAGGGCTTTAACCGATTTCTAAGTACGCCTCTTCTGGGTATATCGAGAATCGTAGTGTGTTGGGTGTGATGTCAAGACAGAAGTATCACTCCAGTCATAGTGGAGATGATGGTCACGTAGGATATGGGACTGGTTCTCTTAAAAGCTGCAGCTATCGGGATATTATGACAAGGTCATGTATATCCTATTATAGAGACTAGACATGTGCTTCGTACGGGGCAGACATAATTCCAGCCCCAGGCTTAGAACGTGACCATCTGATACTGGATCGACATACACAATAATACGTATACTACGCCCGATATAGATCGTTTATTCCTGTAAGCATGTTTCTGGAGAATTGGGTAGGCATGGCGCTTTGCTAGAAGCCAACCTTGTCTTGTAAATCGGTATAAACGTTGTACTTGGTACGTACGTGTTCGGATAGTCCGACGACCGAATTTACTGCCAACATATCCGGGGATCTCATGGGTCGCTTCCGAAGATTCACCGATGACGTATGACTCGCACTTAATTAATCTGGGATTAATTAGACGAGATAGAAAATTAATATGGGATTAATACGGAGATATTTTATCTGGGATAAAAATATCAATTAAAGAGAAGAGAACGATTAATTTGGAATTAATCGGTAAATTAATATATTCGATATATTATACGAAATTGGATTTCGACGCAGAATTAAAATTAGATTTTAATTCGGGGCGAACGAGTTAATTTAGAATTAATTTGTTAGCGACGTGAATAGTGATTTCGCTATACATAATCATTTAATTACGTCGCAACGGAAAATTCGTTAATTTGGAATTAGCGAACCCGAACCTGGGATTATTGCGAGCACATTCGCATTTCGAATTCGAGTGCCGGCACGTAAGTCAAATCAAGCGTCAATCATTAGTCACATCAAGCGTCAAATCACATGTCACTTTGAGTGATGTGACAATTGATTGATGATTGATGTGAGTTGATGGCAAGCATTTAATGCTTGATTTTTTTGAAATTGAAAAGTGGTAAAATTGTTAATTGATTTTGGACATTACATACCTATTACACTTTTTCATTTCTCTATCTATGGTTCACGTTTTTTAGAGCCAAAAACTTTCC